>CABHPQ010001402.1:7819-59357 GCA_902168405.1 Peromyscus aztecus | reverse complement strand
TGTGTGTGTGTGTGTGTGTGTGTGTGTGTGTGTGTGTGTGTGTGTGTTTGGGGGTGGTGTCTGAGTGATGACTGGTACACTAATAAATGAACCCTTATACTTCATTTGATACAATTTTTCCTTCTTATGTTCTGTTTTGCCTTTGTCTTTCAGTGTTTTATATTTATATTTAATCTCTTTACTGTCTCTAGTTATTTTTACATTATATTTAGTGTTCTTGGCATCCTAAAAGCCATACAAATTATATTCCATTTATTGTAGTACAATAATTGAGTAATACATTCTTTCAGCTGTTTATAGCCACTATCAATGACAAAATTCTTGACACATTTCCCATGGTTAGAGTTAGGTCCAGTGACTACTGTGTGGGCGTAGGAGTTTGGGATGGATGTGGTCAGTGGAACCCAAGCTGTGTAACACTATCTGCGCAATCCAGGGTGGCTTGCTGGGTTGAGGTTAGGGTTGGGGTTGAGACTGGCATTGGCCTGTGGCACCAACATATTATCCTATGTTTGGGTGCAGACCATGCGTGGTGAGCTGCGATTTGACATTCAAAAAGCTGGTACCCTGCATGGCTTCACGGCTTGGTTCAGTGTGCACTTCCAGAGTCTAGAGGAGGGCCAGCCTCAGCAAGTGCTCAGCACAGGCCCACTGCACCCGTAAGTGACCCTACTGGAGGGACTGGGGGAGGAGGTGGGGTAGGGCAGGGGGATAAGGAGTGGATGGAAACAGGTTAGTTCCTGCCATGTGGGGTGGCTCTTGCCTCTGCTTTGGTTATCCTCTGTCAGAATATTAGACGTACTGAAAAGTTTCCCTAGTGTAGAAGTGCATCATAGACTTGGGGCTCTGCCCTGACCTCTCCTAGCCCCTCTTCTCCCAAGCATGGATCAATGCTGTGCCTGGCCTGATGCCATCCAGCCTCTTACTCTTCTGTAATGGTGGTAGGTTGGATCAGTTGGGTGTGCCCTGCCCTCACCCCCGTGGCCCTGATCAGGGAGTGGGGAGAATGAACAGGAACGTTGGAGGTGTGAGTAGAACCAAAGAGCAGCATGGGCTGGGGTGCTGTATGTTATTGGCACATGGGCTGACATGAGACCACAAGAGCTAGATACAGTATCGAAGCAAAGAAGTGAGCATCCCAGAGCCTGTGACTGCCTGCCTGTAGTGTTACAGTTGACTGGCTCACATGAAACGCATCTCTTCCAGAAATGATTGTTTGGCCTGGCTTGGTTGTATGTGCTGCTGACTAACTATGGTGACTCAGCCAGGCATCAGCAGCCTAGAAAAGGGCACAGTGACAGAGTGGATTCCTGTCCTCTGGGCCAATATAGTCATTGGACCCTGTGCTTCCATCCAGCAGGCCACCCAGGTGAACCTTCCTCACCTTCTGCATCCTGAGCTATCTCTGTACTGTCTTTTCTGCTGCACCTGGAGCAGGGTGTCAGCCCCCTGTGTGGTGGTTTAGACCCCATAAAGACCTCAGATGATAGGGTCAGCTGTGGGAGGGCGGCACTGTGCCTTGTTGAACATGGGATTGAGCTCCATATTCCTGGGTTCCTGGGCAGGACAGTCTGTCAGTGCAGAGGACCTTGTTGGAGCTGCCAGGTGAGGCTTATAGGTGACTGTCCCTGTCTTACAGCACCACACACTGGAAGCAGACCTTGTTTATGATGGACGACCCTGTCCCGGTCCACACAGGAGACGTGGTCACGGGTTCTGTTGTGTTACAAAGAAATCCAGTGTGGAGAAGGCACATGTCCGTCTCTCTGAGCTGGGCTGTCACTTCTACACTTGACCCCACATCTCAAAGGGTAAGATATTTATTTGTAAAATCATGCGTTGTAGGTGCTGGATCTCAGGGAGACCACGCTGGTGGTTACTAAGAACCGTGACAAATGTGTGTCCCCTGCCATGGTTGGCCCAGCCTGTCTTGTATCATTATAATCTTCACACAGGACAAATGTGCTATTTTTAGATGTCTGTAAAATCTAAATCACGTTTCTCCTTTCATGTAATAGGAGGTGGAAGGTTTAAGAAGGTAAGTGTCAAATGCTTGTGTGGCACAGCTGGTCGGAGTCCTGCACCTGCCTGGGGCCACTGCTTGTCCTTTTCCTGGAAGAGACGTGTGTGAGGTGTGGAGGTGTGGAGGACTAAGCTTTCACATGTGGAATGACATGGGGTGTACAGAGTTGGGTGGGATGTCAGGCTTCAAGTTTCAAGGACTACTGGAAATTGGAGCTCTGTTTTTGGATACAGGGTTAATGTAGGAGAGAAAAGAAAAACAATCAAATGGTTTTCTTTTGTGGTAATTTTATATTTAGGGTTAAAATTGTTTGTCATTTTAAGAGTGCGCTCAGGATGCCGTTCCATCCAGTGTTAAATTATGGTGAATTATTTGATTGACTTCCTTTTTTCTTCTGACTTTACAGGTTGGAGAAAAAGTCTTTCCAATCTGGAGGTGACAGTTAAGCCCTGCTTGGGAGTCATGGTCATGGTATGCATCTTTGGAAGAAGATGCACCTGGCCACCAGCTGCGACATCCATCCACACCTGTCCCATGCTGACCCCCTTTCCACCTAGCAGGTGACATCGGGCCCTTCACAGATAAGCCTATGGGCTCACTCCTAGCGTCTCTCCTGTAGGCTGTGTATGTAGGTGTTCATCCTATGGTGCCCATCACCTGCCAGTTGTGACAGTGTCCCCAGCTGGGCGTAGCTGTAGATTCCTCAGACACACATTTTAGCCTGTGTATCTGTGACTGTGATGTCCACATGTTGTGTCAGTGGTGTCCTCGAGGTCCTTGCCCAGCTGCTCCACCTGTGGACTGTGGCTTGCAGAGCTGTGCTCCTGATAGTTGAACCCCTGTGCTCCAGTGTAAGGACTGCTGGTGGCAGTGCGTGCAATGGGCTCTGCATGGGTAGTGCAGCGTGTAACATCATATGGGTAAATTATATGTGAGGCATAGTACATGCTCAATAAATATTTTTTAATGAACAAATGTTCCATGTCCTGTTTCTATGCATATACACTGTTTCTCATAAGTATGGTGTGGTGGTTTGAGTGAAAATGAGCCCCAAAGGCCCATAGGTAGTGGTCCTATTAGGAGGTGTGGCCTTGTTGGAGGAAGTTTGTCACTGGGAGTGGACTTTGAGGTTTCAGATGCTCAAGTGAGGACTAGGGTCACTCTCTCTTCCTGCTGCCTGCTGATCCAGATATAGAATTCTCAGATACCTCTCTAGCACCATGTCTGCCTGCCTGCCACCATGCTTCCTGTCATGCTGACAATGGACCAAACCTCAGAACTGTAAGCCAGTCTCAATTAAATGTTTCCTTTATAAGAGTTCCCGTGGTCATGGTGTCTCATCTCAGCAATAAAATCCTAAGACACATAGAATTACACACTACCTATTGCCTTGTAACCTTTCTCAGTATTACCTGTAAATTTACATTTTTTTAATTCTTTTGATGTTGAGTAAAATTTTGTTATAAAGTATACTACTGAAAGTACAATGAATCTGAGTATACAGATGGCACCTCATGCCAGGCATGGGGTGCACACCTTTACTCTCAACACTCAGGAGGCAGAGGAAAGTGGCTCTCACTGAGTTTGAGGCCAGCCTGGTCTACTTCCTGAGTTTCAGGCCAGCCAGAGCTGCATAGTGAGACCCTGTCTCAAAAATAAAACAAAAACAAAAAGCACACAAGTGCACATAGGACATGCACCCAGGTTTAGACACAACCATCTGCAAAGACTTAATGTCCTCCAGCACCTCTCAGGCATATCAGTGGAACCACATGTCATGGAGGAGGATGCCATCTGTAGCTGGAAGTTTTTCTGATTCCACAGCCATTCGGTCCCAAATAAACTCACAGAGGCTTATATTAATTACAAACGGTTTGGCCTATGACTCAGACTTATCATTAACTAGCTCTTACAACTTAATTCAACCTATTTCTATTAATCTATGTTTTGCCATGTGGCTTCATGGTGTTCCATTACATCTTGCTTCCCTGGCAGCACTCAGTGTCTACCCTGAGTCCACCTTCTTCTCCTTGTCTCTCTGCTTGAATTCCTTGCCTGGCTCTATTCTACATTGCCATAGGTGATAGCAATTTCTTTATTAACCAATGGTAGCAACATATATTCACAATGTAAAGAAAGCACCATCCCACAGCACTTCCCCTTTTCTGTCTAATCAAAAAGGAAGGTTTTTAACTTTGACATAGTAAAATTACATATAACAAAACAGTCATCAAGCAAGAATTATGATTACAGTATCTAGTCTATTCGTATTTGGCAAAATTAAAATATTCTATCATTTATCTTTGTGAATCTAAAGTTTTATATCTAATTTACCTTTTATCATGATTAAGGAAAACTATAATTATAACTATCTCGTCTTCAACTCCATCAAAGACTCCAGAAGGATATAATATTACCTAAGTAAGCAGGAAGTGCATTATAAGGAACGTCCAAAATTCTAGAAATGACAGAGGCATCTGGCTGCCTGGACAGTCACCCAAAGTTCCTCTTCAACATTGGGGAATCCATCTTCAGCCTACAGGCCTACAGTCTCTGGCATACTTTTCAGTGAAGCAGGAAATTTGAAGGATTGTCTTGCCTATTGACAAAGTTCACCAGTTATGTTCTTCTGTGTCCTGCAGAGTGTCTGGCAGTATCTTCTGTGAAGCAAGAACCTGAAGAACCATCTTGCCTTGTTTTGGCAAAGATCAGTGGTCATTTTCCTATGGGTTCTGTATGTCCAGTTTATACAATATACTGTCAAGCAGTCCAGGCAAGAGTGGTTTCTTGTCCAAATGGCTAACTTTTGCCACAAAGCAAACTCCATATGGAGGTTCTTTGATGCCCATCATCTTCTCTGAAGTAGATTGGTGCTGCCAGGAGCAGACATATCTCAATGTCCAGAAAAGTCCAAGTTCTTAAAACATTTTAAATGCCATACTCTGTAGATCTTTGAAGTGTTCAAAGATTACCTACCTAAGTGAAATATATCTATGTATACCTAGAAAACTTAACTAACATGACTATGTTTGATTATCATAGATGACTAATTAATCTGTATTTCTTAATGATTACATTACAATTTTAAATGAGTCACATAAACATAGTACCTTAAACAAGAGTAAAAATATACATACAGTATAACAAAATTAACTTTAAGTTTGTATCAATAAACCAAAATCCAAATTAATGTAAAATAGGTAAGATTAATAGTTGTTTTTTGGGTTAAAGTAGATTCAATCATTTCTATATCTATCTATATCATTTCTATATCTTTTTTTTTTTAGAATGAGATCCCTGAATCTAATCTTTGTTTAGCTTTTTTTCTGACCATAATCCATAGCAACTTGCAACCAACCCCCCTAAACAAATGACAAATATCCATAATTTATTTTTGGGAATGTGGGCATAATTCTCTAGACTATTTCCTGCTGATTGGGGGCACTGTTAATCTTATGGGGACCCTGAGAAAATTTAGGATTATGGTCAAGTCCTGACTGGAGTAGTCTGTAAGGTTGGATTATCTCAGCCAGCAGCCTTGAAATCTTTCTGGATGCAGAACTCAGAGGAAATTGCAGCAGAGGTGCTGTGAAATGTTGGATCAAATGGGCTATTGGTTCCCATTGGAGATTTTTTCAGGGGGTCTTCCTTGATCAAATCTGATTTTTCTTGGTACAGAATGAATCCACAGTCTCTCATTTCCTGTAGAAATAAAAGCAGAACCTCTTTTCCAAAGCAACATATCCTTAGACCCAAATTTTGAAGTCAAGATACCTTTAAAATATTTATGTTGGTTTAATTTAGCAGCCTTTACAATTAAAAGTCTTTTTGCAGTTAGCTCATTAACAGTCAAAAAAAATTCAAAGAAAACAATAGTATACATAATTTAGACTCTCTGTTTATTTTCCATCTTTACATGGCTTATTTCTTTTATATTACTTTTACTGTCTCTTTAAAGACTTTATTTTTTTTAAACTATCTATCTAAATTTATATAACTACCTATACTCCTTTTCCTCTCTCTTCCAAGCCTACATATATTTTTACACACACTATAAATTGTTTAGAGGTTTCTTCCATCTGAATCTGTCCTATTATGTCTCTGTAATCCTTTTATGACCAGGAGAGTTTTTCAACTGTTAAACTGAGAGGCTAGGCCCAAATCAGTGGCTTTGGCTGCTGGCTCTGCCCTGTCCAGTTTCTCAGCATAGCTGAGGTACATTTACTGCCAGCTCTGAGAGCCATGCAGTAGGTCTATGCCTCCATCAAGCAATGTGTAGCCCAGAAACTTTTTTTTAAAATCTGTACTATCAAAGTTAAACCCACCATGCATGATTTTGGTGTAATTATAGTCACATCCGCACCTGTGTCCACTAAACCTTCAAGTATAAAGTTATTAACTCATGCCCTAAGCTTTGGTCTTTGTTCATTTATGGAAGTCTGCTAAAATATTCATTTTATGGTGTTTTTTGGAATTTTTGATCCATCTATCAAAGTTGTTCTGTCATGCAGTGCAGTATTTTTTTTTTAGGTTAGGCACTGGATTGTTCAGTTGTCCTGGGGAGGAGTTTCCTCCATGGTGACTGAAAATTACTGGACCATGTTCGATTTCAGGGCCTGTGAGAGGCCCCCCAAGGCATTTCCCAGTGGTAAATGGTTGCCTTGTATGTCTCTTGTTGATCTGCATTCATTGGTCCAATGTCAGCCTTGCCACATCTTCTGCATTATCAAGAAGGTTGGGGTCTCCTGTTTGGGTCATTTCTAGAAGAAACATTGCTTCTAGGAGTGCCCTGTATACAGTTTCTTCTAATATGGCCTGGTTTACCACAGTTAAAACATTTGTCACTTTGATACCTCTTTAAACCTTTGGAAATCACTCTCCTATCCAAGCCTTATCACCATAGTTAAGAGACTCAACATTGATTGTGTGTTGGATTCATTTTTCTATGGTGCTGATCTGATCTTTAAAGGTGTATCTATTTGCATTCTATATTAGCATTTTCAAAAGCCAAAGATCAAATTAGTACTCATCTAATTTCTTGATCTGATATTGCCTTGTTTGCAACTTTGGTCAATCTTTGTAAAATATCAGTTCTTTTGACCTCTGTATGACCTTGGTATATAGCTCGGTTGGTTCCCCAACTGATTGTGCATCTATATCAGCGAAGCAACCCTTACCAAGAATTTGATCTTGGGAGATCTGAAAACCTCTAATCTTACCTTGCTGCTCAAGGGCCTTAGTTTCTTCTTTCTATCAGCTTTTTCATTGTAATTGCAGGCTATATTCTAATACCACTGATATTAACTGATTCCAGTCATTTGGTGTGATCCTATTTCTAGAAGACCACATATTTAACATCTGTTTCACATATGTTGAATGTATACCATAGGTAACTACAGCTTCCTTGATGTTCTTTAAATCTCTCATAAATATAAGCACCCATTTTTATTCTACATATCCTCCAGGATATTTATCAATTGCTGACTTTTCATAAACAGTAACAGGATATATGGCATGACTTGTGACTTTTGGTAAGTCATCTCTAACTCTGTAAGGCACTGGCAATGTTATAACCCCTCTAACCTCTTCCCTTCTGTGTATTAACAGAGTCCTGTAAAGCTTGAAATCGAATAACCACAGCCTTTTCTAAATTCTGTACCTCTCGTACTGTAAATGATTGCAGTGACTTCATGGAATAAAAAAATTTTTATGTTCATCATAAACATGATTCCAAGGATTTCATTCTATTGATTAATGATGACCATTCCTCCTTTGAATTTATCTATATGGCATTAAGAGTGCCTTGCAGACTTAACATTTTATCCAATAATTTTTCACATTTATTTTCAATAGAATTAAATCTGGTTGTCCATATATTATTAATGGATTGAAGTTCTTGTGGTAAATTAGCAGATTCCAAAGAATAAATCCTTTGATTAAGTTCTCATTACCATTTTGCAAAGTCTGTATCAGTCCTATTAATGTCTCATATTTGGTGCTGTTATTAAACCAGTTTTAATGATATGATATGAATTACTATGCTAATTGCCATTATGGCAAAAATTGTATACATCCCAGGAAGGTTGTATATGTCTTATAAAATTTCATTCATAGTATAAACAAAGAAGTTTTAAAATTTCTGAATGTTTATATTACCTGCCATGATCTAAGAAACACTTAAAATTTGCAAAGGAAAGAAAAATTTTTTAAATTTATTAATCAGTTTAAGTGTAAAATTATCAAGTAATTTACCTCAGATAATATCCTTGAGAGATTGTCCTAAGTGTCCTAGGTGTTCCAAGTGTCCTAAGCTCTTAATGAACAAACGGGTAGGGAGAATGGCTGGTTTGTGTGATGATTTTTGGATGTAGTAATGGTATTTAGCCAGCAGGTTGCAAGTGTGGCACCAAAGCAGGTCTGGTTTGTGCCATGATTTTTGGGTGTAGTAACAATATTTGGCCAGCAGGTGTCGCAGGTATAGTGCCAAGGCGGATCCTGAAGCACTATACCTCTTTCTGGCTCAAGTTTTGAAGTTGTTTGACCTGTGAGCTTAAGCAACTACACCAGAGAGATTTAAAAGAAGGGAGCAGCCTGTTAGCATTCCCACATGCAGCATGGTCATTGGCCGGCAAGCGGAATGTTACCAGCAACTCCCACAGTGGTCTCTCGCAGCGGGCACTGGAGCCCGCTCAGAGTAGGCAAGGGCCAGCAGGAGGAATGCTGCTGATGTGCTCAGACTGCAGAGCAGGCGTGCTTTGCTGAGGGATCAGTACAGCTAGTATCAGGTAGAAGAATGTGATCCGATCTGGCCGCTACAGCCACACAACTAGAAAGGCTCCTAGCATGGACATCTTTCTCTCTGACACAGTGCTCTATCCGCTGCTGAACACTTGTGCTGCTGGCAGTGATTACAAGAACCACTACGTGTGCTACGTATGCTGCCTGGCCGCATGTGCTGCCTGGCCGCATGAGCTGCCTGGCTTAAGGGTCTCTGCATGGCCGCTGTATGCAGGTGGTCACCTGAGCAGGGGTCAAGCAGCTCCTGGGGGGAAAGGTTTGAGCTGTGCACAGGCTCTGCAGGGCAGAGAAATTCACCAGTAGCCACCCACCGGTATTAGTGTTTGGTCATGCAAGGAGCCCCATGGGGCTTCATGGGGCTCAGATTCACGTGGTTGGGTACCAGATAATGCGAGAAATCCATGAGAGTCTGTTTAAGGAGTATTAGGGAATTTATTAGGATATAAATTGAGGAAATACACTCATGAATACAGAACTGAGTAAACAGCTGAAGTCGTCCTCTCTTTTGACTGAGAGCAAATCCACCTGGCAGTCCAATCACATCAGGAAGCAGGAAGCAGGGGCCTCATGACCATCTCCCTTTCTTTTTAAGAGGTAACATACAATAGCAAGAAGCACCACCTTCTTTGGATGATATAGCCAAAGGTCATGGGTAGAGCAAATACCGCTACACCTATGTAACATCCTTCCTAGATGTGTAACATTCTTCCTGCATTTGCAGCATCCTTTCTGCCAGTGCGACATCCTTCCTGCCTGTGCAAGATGCTTCCTGCCTATGCAACATCCTTTCTAGCTGTGCAACATCCTTCCTGTCCCTACAACATCCTTCTGCCTATACAACATCGTCCCTAGCTGTGCAAAATCCTTCATACCTGTGCAGCATTGTTCCTACCTGTGCACCATCCTTTCTGCCTGTTGAACATTCCTCCAGCCTATGCGACATCCTTCCTGCCTGTGCAACATCTTTCCTGCCCATGCAACATCTTTCCTGCCCCTACAACAACTTTCCTGCCTAAACAACATTGCCCCTACCTGTGAAACATCCTTCCTGCCTGTGCAACATCCTTCCTGCCCATGCAGCATCCTTCCTGCCTGTGCAACTCCTTCCTTCTTGAGCAACATCCTTCCTGCCTTTGTAACATCCTTCCTGCCTGTGCAATATCCCTCCAGCCTGTGCAACATTCTTCCTGCCTTTGCAGCATTCTTCCTACTTATACAACATCCTTCCCACCTTTGCAAAATCCTTCCTGCCATTGCAACATCGTCCCTACCTGTGCAACATCTTTCATACCTGGGCAACATCCTTCCTACCTGTGCAACATCCTTCCTGCCTATGCAACATTCTTCCTACCTGTGCAACATCCTTCCAACTTGTGCAACATCCTATCTGCCAGTGCAGCATCCTTCCTGCCTGTGCAGAATCCTGTCTACCCATGCAACATCCTACCTGCCCATGCAACATCCTTTCTACCTGTTCAATATTCTTCCTGCCTGTGCAACATCCCTCCTGCCCTTGAAACAACCTTCCTGCCCTTACAACATCATCCCTACCTGTGCAACATCTTTAATACCTGTGTGACATCCTTCACTTGTACAACTTGCTTCCTGCCTAAGCAACATCATTCCTGCCCGGGCAGCATCCTTCCTGCCTGTGTGCTGTGGGATATCTTTCTGTATGCTGTGGGATATCTTTCTGTGTGCTATGAATATGTATGGCTCCCATTGGATAATAAATAAAGCTGTTTTGGCTTATGGCAAGAAAGCTTACACCCAGGTGGGAAATCCAAGAAGAAATAGAGAGAGAAGGGTGGAGTTGGGAGAGATGCCAGCTGCTGCTGAAGAAGCAACAAGATGTTATTAGATTGGTAATGCTACAGTCACATGGCAACATATAGATTAATAGGAATGGTTAGTTTAAGATGAGCTAGCTAGCTAGCTAAAAGCTGAAGCCATAGGCCATACAGTTTGCAATTAATATAAGCCTCTGAGTAATTATTTTATAAGTGACTGTGGGATCATGGGTGGGAAAGATTCATCTGGATTGTTGGGCAAGTCAGGACTGGAGAAACTTCCATTTACACCTGTGAGACATCCTTCCTGCCTGAGCAACATCCTTCCTGCCCATGCAACATCCTTCCTATCTGTGCAACATCTGTTCTTCCTGGTCAACATCCTACCTGCAGATACAACATCATCCCTACCTGTGCAACATCCTTTTTTGCCTATGCAACATCATTTCTACCTCTGCAACATCCTTCCAACCTGTGTAGCATCTTTCCTGCCTGTGGATACTCCTTCATACCCCTGCAGCATCCTTCTTGCCTATGCAACATCCTTCCTGCTCATGAAGCATTTACCTGCCTACACAACATTTTTCTTGCCTGTGCGACATCCTTCCTACCTGTCCAAAATCCTTCCTGCCTATGCAACATCCTTCCTATATGTGAAACATCCTTCCTGTCCAGGCAACAGTCTTCTGACCTGTTGAACATCCTTCCTGCCTGTGTAACATCCTTCCTGTCAATGCAACATC
The DNA here is from genome assembly GCA_902168405.1 of Peromyscus aztecus. Lineage (NCBI taxonomy): Eukaryota > Metazoa > Chordata > Mammalia > Rodentia > Cricetidae > Peromyscus > Peromyscus aztecus. The sequence goes on along the minus strand of CABHPQ010001402.1, from coordinate 48,003 downwards.
CTTCCAGCCTGTGCAGCATTCTTCCTGCCATCCATGCAACGTCCTTCTTGCCTGTGCAGCCTTCTTCCAGTGAGTATGACATCCTTCCTGCCCATGCAACTTTCTTCCTGCCTCTGAAACATACTTTATGATCCTGCAACTTCCTTCCTGAATGTACATCATCATCGCTACCTGTGAAACACCCTTTCTGCCTATGCAACATACTTCCTGCTTATGAGACATCCTTTCTACCTATACAAAATACTTCCTATCTGTGCAACATCCTTCCTTCCTGTGCAACATCCTAACTATGTATACAACATCATCCCTACCTGTGCAACATCCTTCCTGCCTAAGCAACGTCTTTCCTGCCTTTTCAACATCCTTCCTGTCTATTCACCATCCTTCTGCCCATGAAGCATTCTTCCAGCCTGTGGAGACTCCTTCCTATCCCTGCATCATCCTTCCTGCTTATGCAACATCCTTTCTGCCTGTGCAACATACTTCAAGTCTGTGCACCATCCTTCCTGCCTAGACAACATCGTCCCTGCATGTGCAACATCCCTCCTACCTGTGCAACATCCTTCATAACTATGTAACATCTTTCCTACCTGTGCAACATCCTTCCTGCCCCTGCAACATCCTTCATACCTGTGAAACATCTTCCCTGCCTGCTTAATGTTCTTTCTTTCCATTTAGCATCCTTCCTGACTGTGTGACATCCTTCCTGCCTTTGCAATATCCTTCCTGCCTTTACAATATCTTTCCTGCCTGTGCAGCATGCTTCCTGCCTATGCAACATTCTTCCTGCCTGTGCAACATCCTTGCTACTTGTGTGACATCTTTCCTAATTATACAACATTCTTCATGCCCACGCAACATCCTTTCTGGCTATGCAACATCCTTCCTGCTTATGAAACATCCTTCCCAGCTGTGCAAATCCTTCCTGCCCCTGCAAAATCCTTCCTGCCTATACAACATTGTCCCTACCTGTGCAACATCTTTCATACCTGTGCAACATTCTTCCTACCTGTGTGTGGTGGTATTGTGTTCCCCAAAATATTGTGTACCTTAATAAACTTATCTGGGGTCAGAGAACAGGACAGCCACAATATTAAACATGAGGATAGGCAGTGGTAGCATACGCCTTTAATCCTAGCATTCCAGAGGTAGAAAACCATGTGTTCAAGGATACACCCAAGCATGGTGACCCACGCCTTTAATCCCAGAAAGCAAGCCTTCAATCCCAGGGAGTGGCGGTAGAAAGCAGAAAGGTATATAAGGCGTGAGGACCAGAAACTAGAGGCATTTGCCCTAGAGAGGCATTTGCCCTGGAGAGGCATTTGGCCTGGAGAAGCATTTGGGCTGGTTAAGCATTCAGGCTTCTAGCAGCAGTTCAGCTGAGACCCATTTTAGATGAAGACTCAGAGGCCTCCAGTCTGAGGAAGCAAGACCAGCTGAGAAGTTTGCCAGGTGAGATTAGCTGTGGCTCGTTCTGTCTCTCTGACCTTCCAGTGTTCACCCCAATACCTGACTGAGGTTTGATTTTATTAATAAGACTTTTAAGATTCATGCTACACCTGTGCACCATCCTTTCTGTCTTTTGAACATCCTTCCTACCTGTGCAACATCTTTCCTCCCCCTGCAACATCCTTCATGCCTGTGTGACAACCTTCCTGCCTGTTCGACAGCCTTCCTGTGCAACATCCTTCTTGCCTGTGCAACATGCTTCCTACCTGTGGAAGATCCTTCCTGCCTATGCAACATCATTTCTGTCCGTGCAACATTCTTCCTGCCCATGAAGTATCCTCCCTTCCTGTGCAGCATCCTTCCTGCCTGTGTAACATCCTTCCTGCCTGTGTAACATCCTTCCTGCCAGTACAACATCATTCCTGCCAGTACAACATCCTTCCTGCCTGTACAACAGCATTCCTGCCATTGCAGCATCCTTCCTGCCTGTGAAATATCCTTTCTGCCCATGTAACATCCTTCCTGCACATTAAGCATCCTTCCTGCATGTCCAATCTCTTTCCTGCCTATGCAGCATCCTTTCTACCCATGCAACATTCTTCCTGCCTGTGCAGCATCCTTCCTGCCCATGTAGCCTCCTCCTGCCCATGTAGCCTCCTCCTGCCCATGCCACATCCTTCCTGCCAGCCATGTTGAATCATGCCTACTTCCTCACATGCTACATGCCGTATCTTTTTTCACATTTTCCTCTGCTCAAAGAATTAGTGAAACCATTGAAAAGTTTTTGTAACTTTTAATTTCAACAGTAACTGTTTGCTCAATTGATTTGCTTACATATTACATGTGTTCACATGTATATACAAGTATTACCATATGTATACATGCATTATTTAGAGGTTTATTTCTTTGTGTATCTTTGTTGTCATCTTATTTTATTTATTAATTTATATATGTACCCACAATTCCCTATTTTCTTCACTATGTATTTCTTGCTGATGGCTTACTGATGGACAATTTTTTACCTTCTCAAAACTAGTCTTTACTGTTCCTGTTATACCAGGACACTGGTAGAAAAATCTGTTGTTTTTTTTTTTTTTTCATTGTTTGTAAGAACAACATCAGTTTTGTGTTCTGGCTTTTTTATTTTGTTTAAACAATATTAACTGTGGAATTTTTTGAAACAATACAAACAGTAGTATTAACATACCTTAACCATACAGTTAAATTAATTTTTACAAATGCATGTTCTCCCATGGTGTGCAGCCCAATCAACACTTAGAGCACTCCCTGCCCCCAACCCCAGAAAATCTTCATACTGCTTTTTTGTCAATGTCTGAGGGACAGACCTTCAACTGCTGTCATTATAGGTTAGTTTTAACCCACATATAACATAATAGAAATAGATGCATTTTTTTCTTTTACATAAGGGTTGTAATCCATCCACACTGGTTAGTTTTATTACCTTCCAGGTATGTCACACTCTGTTGACTCAGCCACTTGCTGAGAATTGTTTAGTTCTGTTCTGTTTTCTTGGTGGGCTATTTAGAGTGTTGCTGCTGTGACTCACATCTCTAAAAAAGGTCCTAATAGTCTGCTCTCCTTTTTCTTTATGGCCAACTGTAATCCCTTCTCTTAATGTGGGTCAGACTAAGGGTTTTTTTCCAAAGGGAAGTATCTTAAGACACCACAAATAACACTGCAACAATAGTCTTTATATATAGATCCCCATGGATGGTTGTTTTCATAGAGGAGAGAGACATATTTGAATCATTGGGGCAAGGTTGCCTGGGGACCCAGCCTCTGCTCCAGTGTATCTGAGAAGCAGGGCATGAAGTCAAAGGCAATTACCTTATGGGTTTAGTGACCAGTGACTCCTTTCTTCTTGTCTTTGTCTCCCTTTAGGAATGAGTGTCTATCCCATGCCTACCCCACCAGTGTGCTCTGGAAGTCGCATGTTTAGTTTCCCAGGATGACAGCAGGGGGTGTTCTAGAATGGATTATGCCTTGAGTCTCATTCATATCTGATTTACAAGAGTTTTTTGACTCCTGAGTTGTTCTGCAAACATATTAATACCTTTGGTGTCACAATAATGAAATGGATATAATTTGGAGATAAGGTGTTGAAGAGAATTCTATAGTTGAATAGATCCTCCAGAATTCATATGTTGAAATCCAATTCCTAACATCAATGCAGAGAGGAGGGACCTCTAGGGAGTGACCAGCTCATGATGGTTCTTCCCTTAGGAATTAATTTGTGTTATTACAGGAGTAGATTCCCCATAAAAAGACAAATGTGGTCCCCTTCTCTTTCTATCACATATTCTCTTGACCACCCACCTTCTACCATGGAATGATGTAGCAAAAATGTCCTCTCCAGATTCTGGCTCTTAAATAGTGTCCTTCCATATCTGGAGAACTAAAAAACAAACAACAACAACAACAAAAAAAAAAACAAAATAAAACCAGGAAACCAACAATCCCCACTATTCATAATTCCTAATATTTCATATTTGTTACAGCAGCACAAGATACTCTATAGCAGTGGTGTTTTTCCAGGGGCTCAGGGATGGGAAAGTTGATGGTCAAAGGGTGCAAATGTTTGGTTATAAGGTGAATATGTTATGGAGGTCTAATAATGCACAGCACTGTGCCTATGAATAATAATGTACTGTGTATTTCAAATTTGCTGAGAGCAGTTAAGTGTTTTCTCTGTGCATAATACAAAAGGGCAACTATGTTATGATGTGGATGTGCCAGTTGGCTTGGTTCTGGTAATACTTTCATAATTTACATATGAAATCATCACATTTTATTTTTTAAATCTATAAAATTTCACTTGATAATGATACTTCATAAAAGTAAAAAAAGGATTTTGGGCTCTTTGCCTACTTCACATGCTTACTTCAAATGAAGTCACTTTAGTAGTTTTGTAAATTATAAACTATTTTATTTACATGGAGGGACAACAAAAATTCAAGTCTGACATAACCTTATTAGATAAAATTAGTAAATTGCTAATGTCCCCTTGTAAGATAACAAACTATAAAATGAAAGCACATAAAATGGTCCTTTGCTTAGCCAATATTGTTGTGACTGAGATAGAATTCAGGCAAAATAGCCATAGTAAAAAACTGCCACAGTCAGGAGGACAATGGCATTGACATTCACAACAGTCCTCCAGAAGGGCTCCTCTGATGTGTCTGTGAGTTTCTTCTTCAGGACTTCTTCTTCTTCTTTAGTCAGCTTGGGTTCTGTTTTTTGCAAACCACAGAATAAGTCATAAGTCCTCTTGAGACATCCACGAGGTTTCTCAGTTTGGTCTAGAACAGGAAAGAAAAATAAACTATCACCACAGGTGGGTAGAACATCTCACCAATGTGTAGAGATGTCTGTAAACAGTGATTACAGTTTTTATAAGAGCCAGAAGAATTCTGAGAAAATATTTATAAATTTGACTATATAAAACCTGAAAAATATCCCCAAAAATAAATGTAAAATGTGGCAAAATGGGGGTAATATAGGGAGGGATTTGCATACAATACCATAGAGGCTTTTTTTGCCTCAATATACCTATTGTATAATAGGTTTCTGAAATTTAAAAAAAAAAGAAAGGCAAGGCCATTTAGAGATCCATTTAAACATACTATAGAGTTGATAAACAACTTAGAAGAAGAAAAGTTATCTTAAGCTCACTGTAAAAATTAAAATTATATTACAATACCAGTTGTCACAACTGGCAAACATTCCAATAGTGTGCTTCATGAAAATATCCTAGGGAGTCTTTGTGACAATATCCTAGGAGCTGGTGTATGTAAAGAAAGCTGAGGCATCTCTTCTGCTATGAGTGTACTGGTGAGAATACTAAGAAATGAGGTTGAAGCTAGATACTTAATCACAAAATATGAAGATGGAGAAGTTAGCAAGTAACTGAATGTCATCTCAGCACTTGGCAGGTAGTAAGTACCATGGATGGACAGAAAGATGCACATGTAGGTGAATGGATGCATGGATGTCATATCTAGCATGTTACCTTCATTATTGTGCCAGTGAGATTTGAATGTTTTAGTTTGTTACAAAAACAACAACTCCTTGAGAATTGGATAACTGCAGAAGCCAGATTAAGTGTAGATATCATCCATCATCAAAGGAACATGTCTCCACAGTACGTGAAGTCATAACAGAAAAGCACAACCTGACACAATGCAGAGGTAAAGCCAAGTTCCAGTGGATATATCTACATCACAGCTACTGCATCTATGGCTCAGGGAACATCTTGGAAGAGGAGTCACAAAGATTGTAAGAACCAGAACACCAGAAAACCTGCTGTGAAACATACTTTCACAGAAATGGATCTGTCTTAGTTAGGGTTTCTATTGCTGTGATGAAACACTATGACAAAAAAGTAATTTGGGGAGGAAAGGGTTTACATTTCATTATACTTCCAGGTAATAGTCCACCATTGAAGGAAGTCAAGACAGGAACTCAAGCAGGGAAGGGACCTGGAGGCAGGAGCTGATGCAGAGGTCCTGGAGGGGTGCTGCTTACTGGCTTGCTTTCTCTGGCTTGCTCAGCCTGCTTTCTTATAAAATCCAGGACCACCAGCTCAGGGATGGCACCACCCACCATAGGCTGGGTCCTGCCCAGTCAATCACTAATTAAGAAAATGCCTTAGAGCTGAATCTTATGGAAGCATTTTCTCAATCAAGGTTCCATCCTTTCAGATAACTCCAGCATGTATCAAGTTGACATAAAACTAGCCAGCACAGGCTTTATAAACAAGACAAGAACAATGACAATATAATAGACTTGTTAACATAGAAAGGGGGAAATTTTCACTACATTCCACTCCTAAGCAAAAAAAAAAAAAAACAACTACAGGCAACTAATGACTGCCAAGAATGGGAGAATTAACTTCTGCTAGGGATGAGCCCTGTAACTGGTTATGCAACACAAAGCTGTCAGCCCTGAAACCATATACACACAACAGACATGGACTCAGCAGGCAGTATTTATGTATTTGTGAATACACATACATATATGTAACAACATTAATTAAAGAATAAGAAGCTATAATTCATGGGAGAAGTTAGAGGGAGAGGGGTTTGGAGGGGTAAGAATGAGCAAAGGTACGAGGGAAGTGATGTAATTATATTTTGATTAAAAATATACATAAAAATCCCCAGTAAGCCACACCATGAAAACCAATGCATAAGTGAGACGTTACCCTCTTCAGTCTCATTATCAGCTCCTTCCTCCCTTTTATCTTCTGCATCTAAATCGATTCTTTCCTCCTCACTGTTCCGAAGAGTCCAGCACAGGCGATACAGCTGAGAGGAGACCACAGAGAGCATTAATTAGCAAAAGGCACATGTTTGCAAACACTGAACAATAGTTTCAGTTTTGTACAATTAAAAAAGATCAGACTGCATGAAAAAGAATAATGGATTGTAATGAAAGGTGCTCCTGCCATATCACACTCTCCAAAACACATGAACCATTTAAAGTCATTTCTGTTTTTAATTATTTGGGAAGGAAACATTTAAAATTCAAAATTTCTAAAACTCTTACTATGGGCTTTTATATGTTCAGAAAAGTAGGACATTAACCTAGACTATTACACCTTGGCTTCACTCATTGTCTTTATTGTCTACTGTTAGTAGTAACTTTATTGTGATTTCATTGTCCTTATTGTCTGCCAATAGTAACTTCATTGTTATTCCATTGCCCTTATTGTTTAACTGTGGAGAATAACTTCATTGCTATTTCACCGTCCTTCTGTTTTTCAATAATAACTTCATTGTCCTTATTGTTTAACTGTCAATAGTAACTTCATTGTTATTTCATTGTCCTTATTGTCTAATTATTAATAATAACTTCATTGTTGTTTTCAGTCTAGCTAGAGATTGCTTTTTGCATTTAATTTTTTGTTGTTGTTGCTATTTTTTTGTTGTTGTTACCTATGTTCTCATGTAGCCCAGGTTGAACTTGTACTTGCTATGCAGCTAAGGCTGTCTCTGAACTTCTGATCTTCCTGCCTCCACCTCCCAGGTGCTGGTGCACCATCATTCCTAGCTTACAGGTTTAACTCAACACATAATAATTATACATACTTATGTGGCAGAGAGCACTAAATTGACACATATATGCAACATGTGTTTATCAAATCAAGGAAATCATCATTTCCATTTCCTTCAACATTCATTTTGTGAGTGTGTTGAAAGCCTTCAGCCCCCTTTCCTCCCTTTCCTTGTAAGCTACAGAACAAATAGTTGTGAAGTATCACCACTTCACTGTTCTGTAGCATGCCAGGAGTTATTTCTCTGACACAGTCTATGCTGGAAACTGTTATCTGACCTTCCTCCCTCCTGTTCCCCTTCCTATTCTGTGATGACTAGGGGTTGTCATTGTCACTTGACATAGTGTAAGTTCTATTTCTACATCCATTCTATTTAGACAGCTATCTGTGTTCAGTTCTTGAATTTCAAATGTAATCACACATCCCTTTCCCAATTCACCTCTGAACTTTGTCTGCTGTTACTTTAAACTTCTAAGTTTTATGGAATTTTGACTATCATTTGTCCATTATATGATCAAGGTTTTCTGCTTTGTGTATTGATTAAAACTTTTGAAAATATATGGAATATGTGTTGTCATGTATTTTTTTTTTTACCATATATGTAAGAAGCGTTATTGGAGACAATGGATAAATAAGACACACACCAAGGTTATGCTGACGAAACTGGTCCAAATGTTGATGGATTTACAACCCATCATATTCTCAAAGTCACACTTTGCTTTAGTTTTTCCAGGAATTTGACACAGCTCTGCTGAATTTTGTGATTGACTTCTTACTTACAGCCACATGCTTTCACCTCAGTACTGGGATGCCTTACCAAACCCCCAGAAGCTTGAGTCATCTTTTGTTATTCAATCCACCCTTTTCATTGTTCTTTTCTGAGACAAAGTTTCTCTGTGTATCTCTAGCTTGTCAGAAACTCACTATTTAGATCAGGCTGGACTTGAACTCACAGAGACCCATCTGTCTCTGCCTCCCAAATGCTAGGATTAAGACATCATCATGCCCTCCTTTCATTAAAGCTATCTTCTTGAGACTTTTTGAATTCTGCCCTAATTTGAGCTACCACAGACTTGCCTCATCTTCTGTCACAGGATATATCATTATTGCGTTACTAGGTGAGGCCCACAACATTTTACATGACTGACTATGAAATATCTGTTGCCACTTACAAACCTACTTTCAAAGGTCAACTCTTGTGGCATATACATAAAACAAAACATAAATTAAATAGTCTCACTGGAACTCTAGACAAAAATTTCATTTAAAAAATCAATAATAAATTATGATTATTTATGTTAGCAGAAAGGAATTCAATGTTATTTATTGGTTTGGAAACTATGACATGTTTCCTGGTGCTCATTCAGTCAATAGCCAATATTCAGTGTAAATATTTCATTATGAATTCTGGTGACATGTCATTGTTAAGTAATTTCACAATCTTAGGCATTGAGTTTCCCCTTCATACATCATCTACTGTCCCCTCCTTAAAAATACAAACAAGTGTTGCTTCAAGATTGAGTGATGAATATAAAATACATAAAAGGGTATATAATGCATAAATATGGCAGTAACAAACACTATTAGTATGTATATATTATATATAATATGGTATATGTAATAAATAATACTAGTATACAAATGTAACACAATATATAAATATATATAACAAATATAATATATGATATTATAGTATATTAGTATGTAAATATAAAATGTAATATATGACAACCTCTTTCCACTACCTCTACTCCTCCCTCCCCCCAAAATAGTCTAGACTAGAAGCAATTGAAGAGAACTCTTAAAAACTGTGATAAATATGCTGAAGGTAGCTCTTCACAGTAAATGATTTCTGGAGGGGGTGGGGATGGGGAAAGACTCAGTTTTCTTTAAGGGGCTGGCCAATGGGAGTTTGACCATGCTCCAATGAGTACATGAGCAATACAAACCGGACTTATTAGTTTTTTTCTTCTTCTTTTGTTTTGAGTGAGGTCACAAAGGTGTGGGGTGGACCTGGGAGGACTAGGAAGTGAATGTGATCAGGGAGCATTATAAGAAATTTCCAATAATCAATAAATATTGGTGAAAAATATTTATAATATTTATAATTTTATAAAAATAAAAATATAACTATGTGATAACTATATAACATACAATATACTTATTAAAATATACTATATAACATATATTTACATACTAATATCATTTATCACCTAAACTGCAAAATGATAAGTATTTGATTGCCCCCATCAGTGCCTGATACTGTCCCAGAGTTAATGGTGCTGAAATTTTCAGTTGACTATCTGTATGTTTTGGTCTACATGTAGACACACACACACACACACACACACACACACACACACACACTATTTAAATTATGTTACAGAAGTGATATAAGATCCCATATTATTCTGTATGTATTTTTCCCACTGAACAACTTTATAGAATTCTCAAAGCAAGTAATAGAGTTGCCTTCAAACACTTACATACCATTTAGCACACTATTATTATAAGTTATTTTCTTAGTTATGGCAATTGGGGTTGTACTTCAAATTTCCAGTTTTCTAGTCAATAACATTTACAGGGGAAACCATGATACATATATTTTTTCCTACTTGTACAAGTATCTCTACACATACTCCTGAAACCAATATTAATGATCATAAATTGTGACAATTAAAGCTTAATAAATAGTACCCAGTCACATTCATACTGACAAGCATCAATTCCCACATTTACCAATAAGTCTGAATGCTGAAAATTTCCTAAATCTTTGCTAACATTTGATATTAGTAATGGTAAGCATTTTTATCAGCTTGAAAGACAAAAGATGTACCTCAATGTTCTGTTTTGCCTTTTTTTTTTTTAAAAATCACTGTTACTCTGCTTTTAGAAAACATATCTATATCAGACTTCATAATGGATCTTAGTTTCTGCTCAACCCCAGTGTTGTGGAATATTAGTTTAAGATATGTTACATTTGTTTATGATGTGAAATCTTTGTTTAATGATGCAAAGATGTATTGCATTCTTTTATGCTGCATTTGTTTAACTCTGTGGAGCTCTGTTATTTGCCTGCCTAAAATGTGATTGGTCTAATAAAGAGCTGAATAGCCAATATCTAGGCAAGAGAAAGAATTAGGCAGTGCTGGCAGGCAGAAAGAATAAATAATAGAAATCTAGAGAAGAGAGGATTGAGAAAAGGAGAAGGAGAGGAGGATGCCTGAGGCCAGCTACTCAGCAACACAGCCAGCTATTGAGTAAGAAGGAAAGAAAGGTATATAAGAATAGAGAAAGATAAAAGTCCAGAGGCAAAGGGTAGATGGGATAATTAAAATTAAGAAAAGCTAAAAACAAGCTAGATAAGGCTGCATATTCATAAATAAGAATAAGTCTCTGTGTATTTATTTGGGGGCTGGGTGGCAGAACCCCAAAGAGCAAAGAATAAAAAAACCAGCTGTACCCTAGAGAGGTGTAAGATCTCTTGTAAGATCATTCTCTGTGTATTGGACAATAGTGATTCTTCCCTTCCCAGTGTCTTTAACAATGGCATAGAATTGCTCTCTAACTGCATCATGAAGCTTTTGAAATAGTATGCTCACTGTTCTTTTATTATTTGTGTGTGATATGTGTTTGTGGGTGCATTCACAGGCATGTATGGCAGTTAGAGGATGATTTTGTGGAGTCAGTGCCCTCCTTCAGCCATTATGTGGGTTCCAGGGATTGAACTCAGGTTGTTCCTGGGCTTGCTCAGAAAGCCCTTTTAACTGTGGAGACATTTTACTGGCATTAAAAACTTTCGGCCCATTTCTTAGCCTCTTAGCAATATACTGTTGCTTCACACATACTCAATCAAATTGTTCAGTTGAATAACTGATTGGTTATCATTTAGGTTCCTCCTAAATCTAACAGTTCAACAATCCCATTAGCCTGGCATTAGCTGAAGTTGCCATTATGCAAATTATGAAAACAAAGAACTACTAGTTTGTGCAATACTCACATGTACATCAGGAATGGGTTTTGTTAAGAAAGAAACTCCCAGAGTAACCAACACAGACACACAAAAGAGAACGATGGCATAATATAGGTAGTGCACTCCACAGATGATGGTGGGACAGTTAGTGGTGACCATGCAACTTCCTGTTCCATAAGAAAACTCTGCAATCATACGGATAAGGCCCATCACGAGTCCAACCATCAGACCCCAGAATGCTCCCTGTTAAAAACAAAACAAGAACACAACCAAGAGTGCTTAGGAAAAATGAGACACTCATTCAGGTAAGTCATAATTAAGTACTACAATTTTATTAGGTAAGGACCAACAAACTGGGATAATTGCAAATACAAGCTATCAGTGGAAGTTGTCTGTGGTGGTATTGTGTTCCCCAAAATATTGTGCACGCTAATAAACTTATCTGGGGTCAGAGAACAGAACAACCACTAGATACAGAGGCTAGAAAATGGTGGCACTCAGGCCTTTAATCCTAGCATTCCAGAGACAGAAATCCATCTGGATCTCTGTGAGTTCAAGGCCACATTGGAAACAGCCAGGCGTAGTGACTCACGCCTTTAATCCCAGAAAGTGAGCCTTTAATCTCAGGGAGTGATGGCAGAAAGCAGAAAGGTATATAAGGCGTGAAGACCAGGAACTAGAAGCTTTTAGCTGGTTAAGCATTCAGGCTGTCGAGAAGCAATTCAGCTGAGATTCATTTGGATAAGGACACAGAGGCTTCCAGTCTGAGGAAACAGAATCAGCTGTGGCTTGTTCTGTCTCTCTGATCTTCCAGCATTCACCCCAATACCTGGACTCCGGGTTTGTTTTTATTAATAAGACAATTTAAGATTCATGCTACAGTTGTCCTCTATGGTCTTGAAATACCATCACACTGTTGACTGTCCAACAACAGCACTCTACTGTCCACACTGACCCAAAATGAAAAATTTCCTGATTTGTCTTTTATGTATAGAATAAAAGCTTGTGCTTTATTTTGTAGAACAAATAGAATTATAATATTCATGCTACACAATTTGGAGAGCTGAAAAAGCACTAGACACTAAGTGCTATGAATCTGTCACTTGCCTGAAAATCACATAATGTAGTAAACAGCTAGAAACACATAAAGGATTAGACATACAAGTAAAAACATAAACTATTCCTATCACAATAACAATGAACATATTTTAATTTTTTATTAGCTTTTAAAAAATATTTACTGTACTATCTCATTTGATCCTCTTAACAACTTCTATAAAGTAGTCACTATTGTCATCTTCATCAGACAGTGTGGAGTTATTTGCTTCACATCAGTATATTAGTGTCCTGATGGGACACTGACAGTTCATCTCCTAAACTCATGCTCCCCAGCACTGTACCATGCAATTGATGTTTTATAAACCGTGTAAAGACTGTATGTACTATGAATGGAGAGAACATGCGTCAAATCACACTTTAGGAAAGGTCAGACATTGCAGTGACCACAGTAGAAATTGAAACAGGCCTTGGGTGTACACATGGAAGAGCAAGAATGCATCTTGTGACACTAGGGAGAGAAACAAATTTTTCTTACACACACAGGGAAGATCCCATTTTTCACTTACTTGTTCATTGACCCTTTTACAGAAGATGCCAAGCAGGAAGACAGCTGCAATAGGAGGCCCAAGGTAGCTAGAAATTGATTCTGTATAGTGGATCAGTTGTCCACCTTGAGATACTTCTACTATTGGGACCCACAGGATGCTTGTGACAATTAATACAGTGACAAACAGCCTATAAAATAATTCAGACATTAAACAAGAGCACCATATGTGTTGATTTTTAAAAATGTATCCTTGTGCCATTCATTCATTTTCAAAACACAGCTAAGTTTCTTGATTTGATATGAACCCATGCTGTGGTAATCATCTGTTAATTCAATGTCAACAATACTTATCTACACCTGTCATAAAGGCATCTTCTAAGATTAATGCTTCCTAATAAGTCAAATGTCAGATGTTGTTTAATCATTCTTTAATTCAATGTATATATCTCAGAAAATAATACTGTGTTAGTTTTGTTAATTGGTAGTTATTTTTGTAATAAAGTAGAATCCAATTTTTATCTTTTTCTTAGCTAGAGAAAACTAAATGGGTTTTCATTAGTAAGAATTAAAATAGCCTCTATCTTTCCCAGAATGCTAGATTAATTGACAAGAAATACTAGTTCATGCATTTTCCTGTTATGTGTTTTCTAAACCCAGGGACTTCTATGCTTTGTATATGAGTAAATGAGCAAATATAATTAGTAAGATTCTGCACAAAAGCTCGTCATCTTTATATTCATCTGAAATATGGACATGGTGGTGGGTAAATGGATGAACAAGTCTTTGGGCAGAAGACTGAGATACCAGTGTCCACTTAAACTTTATGAAGTCTCTGCCACCTTAAAACAAAACTTAAATGTGACGATCATGAACCCCAGAAGACAGTAAAGATTCAAAAAATTACACCATTACTATTGTCATTGTTCCCTTGGAAAGAAAACCAGATGCTTCCCAGTCCACTTTGATTGCTTTCTGTCACACACTCAAGTGGGCCAGCATGATCTGGCATAGCTTGTTTACATGGAGCATGTATTTTTGTAATGTGTGTTTTTCCATATTTGTATTTTGGGAGATTGATATTTGGTAAGAAAGATGAAAGAAATATTACTTTGTCATTGAGACTTAAAAAGGATTTATATCCAAGAAGATGTATTGACTAGTGCAATCACTGTATCTTGAATACCAGCCCAGAAAAGCAAACAAAGAAGCAAAATTATGCCACTCCATTCTCTTCTCTTACAGCCTTTATCCAGTCAAGATCTGGGCCAAGTGAGCTCCTCCAGGTTTCCATCTCCAAGTGTTTAACCTAGTAAAGCTATTATTACTGTCAAAAGCAAAGAATAAACATACTCTAAGTATATTATTCAATACTAGTAAGTATAAAAGGTAAATGATCTGTATTCTTGCCACTTATTTTACCAACCTATTTTTTCTAAGTCATAATAAGTCATAATCAGTAAAAGAGTTAAACCAAAGCAACATGGCCATGAACAATAGAGCAGATAATGCTGAGGCTTTAAGATAATGGAGTACTATACAGCAAGGAACTGAAACAAATTGTATATGGAAACATGGATTATCATAATTATTATTGAATGTTATTATATTGTGTGTATTAACATTAGTAATTAAATACTAATGTGTACAGTAGCTGCACGTATGCTTCTTTTGAGATATACCACTAAAATGTATAGTTATGTTCTCCATGTCCCCTGTATGTATGTCATACTTTAATCTTCAACTCATTTTACAAAATGCTATGATGGTGTTGGGTCTACTTGTTAGTAATGAAGAGAAAAATGGAGTCTTTCTTATCTATGCTCCCTGATTGTTTTTACTCCATTTGTCTTCTGGACTCCCAGACTACTTAGGGATTGTTTGGTTGACATAACCCTCTAAGCAACTTCTTGAACTAGTCCTTTACCCAAGTCTGTGCCTTTCTAATATCTAATTCATAATGAATGTGAAGTTGATAATCGCATTTGTGGTAGTAAATTCATTATTCCAAGCATTTGATATACTTGGATGAATCTAAAGATGAAGCACCAAGAATAGGTGATAATTTGTGAAGATGTGATTGGAGGAGGTTGTCAGAGGAAAAGTTAAAACAACAAAAAACATCACCTGAAGCACTTAAAATATGAAGAGCAAACATTTCATTTAAATGGCCTCAATTTTTGTATGTGTAAAAATTTAAGTTGAATTAAATTGTTTCTACTGTTTCTTCTTCCACTATAGAATGATCATTATTTTCACTAAAGCTAAGGATACACAAACTTTAATTCATCCCTCCATCTTCCCTTCCTGAGAGAAATTCTAGGCAGAGACCAGGTTCCCTCACCGTCCAGCAATCAGGAGCTCTCTCTCAGATGCCTTCTTCCTCATCTTGGTGTAGAGGTCGATGGTGAAGAGGGTGCTGGCACTGTTGAAGATGGAGGTCAGGGAGCTCATAAGAGAGGCCACCATGACTGACAGCATCAGGCCTCGAAGTCCTGGGGTAAGGAGGGGGTACAAGCTCTGGTTAGTGACTGCATATCCTTTTTCTGTGAAAACCAGGCTTAAAATAGGGCATTGCTTCAAGATAATGGACTTGTCTGGAACACTGACTATTTGAACAGATATCAAAATATGCATATAATAAAAATGCATGTGGCACTTCATGCATAATTCCTGGTGATCTCAATATCACACAATGGGGAATTTACTCCCCAATACAAACTCAGATGCCATCTACTGAAACCTAATCTTAGAACAGAATAAACCCTGTCATGCCATCTTTCTTTTCAGTGATCTCTTGACCACACAAAGAGTTAGTGGAAAAAATCTAATTAATGGTTCTGCTGTCTTTGGAGAGGAAAAGTCAAGAATTTGGAATCATTATAGGAACCTGATGCTCTAGTTCCCTCTGGCCCCACATCTTCTAGAACAGAGGATGGGGGAATGTGGTGTCAGATCTGTGGGCTATGTTCCCTTCATTCTGAAAATGTTCATGTGTAGCAGGATGGAGAGAGGGCCATGGAAGTGTTAACCCAAGTTTTCAACTGGTCACACCTGAGTTCTCTACCTTGATCTGCTTCAATTCACCACAGTCACTCTCCAGCATCTTAATATTTTATTTACTTCATATATGCAGCTTATTTTATATCCCAGGAAACTGAAATGTGGATTCTAAATGGTAAGGGAACTTATTTTTGTAACTTTGCCAATGTTTCTGGACACCCAAGCTAGTGGCTGGGAAATAATACATTCAATAAGTGATTATAAATTGAATAGATTGAGATCTAATGTCTGAGTGTCATTGGCCCATAATTAACCTTGACTCCTCTGGAAATATAGGCTTGTGGTTAAAAAATGCTTTTTATTATCAAAAAGAATATTAAAATATTCCTAATTTTCTTCAAAGAGTCTTGATTCTAAAGAGTCAAGATTCTCCTAACAGAAGAAATCTGGAGCATCTCTGGAATGTCTAGGCTCAACATATGGTTGGCAACATGTAAAAGGTGCCCAAGAAATGTCCAAGAACAGAGCTGACTAAATGAAAGCAAAGTAGTAATTGCTGAGGATTATACCACAACCCTTTCTATGCTCATCTACAGACAGAGCATCTGAGGCTAAGTGAGTCCAGGCTTTTACTTACCCATGGGCATCAGTTTCAGCACCATTGTTGGGTAGGCATAGTTAGTGCAGCCAATGTCAACACCACACTGCTTTACACACTCAGAAGGCACAACACAGGCCACCAAATCTGAGGAGATATTCAGAGGTGAGTTCAGTAAGCTGGACTCAAGCAGGCATAGTTTGTAACCATTGGACAAAGAGGTAAGCACATGAGTGGGAGAAAATACACTTGCCCAGAAAAAGAGATTCAATTTTTTAATTTTTGTGTCAAAGATTTCGTACCTCTTTACCTCCACCATGACATTGTCATTGTCTCATTTTCATAGATCTCAATGGACTGACCCAACAGGCAGGACTGTCCCTTAGGTGTGACTCAGCTAGAGCTTGAAAGCATGTGGAAGGAGCTGATCACCCTCCAGAATTCCATGGAAACCCACTGCCAGGGAAGCAGCTGATGCTCTTCACTCCCCTTCCTCTCCTCCAAATCCAATCCCCTAGTCCCACTCCCAGCTCTGTAGCATATCACCTGTCATGGCATTTCTTTCTTCTCTGCTCCCATTTTTAGTGAATCTTGCAGCCTTCCTCACTACCCTATCCCTTTGTCTCAGCCACAATATCTGGAGGCATTCTCTAGAATCCTGCCAGTCACAAAGACCAGTGAATCAGGGAGACAATTTTCACTCTCCTTCCTCTGCTCCAAATCTAATCCCCCCATCCCCATCTCTGTAGCAGACCAACTGTTCTAGCTTCCCTTTCCCTACCTTTATTCTCAGGGGACTACATAGACCCTTGTGGCACATGCTGCTTTTTCCCACCTGTGGATCTCCTTTGCCTTCCCTTCTAGCTCATTACCATTCTCTCATCTCCCAAAACCTGGAAAAACATTTTACCCAGGACCCCAGTGTCCACACCTGGCAGGCTCTCAGAAGCACTCTTTACTAGGCAACCCACAGCCACCACACTCCCCCAAGAACCAGAGAGAGCACAGAAACTAAGGGACAAAACAGTCACCAAAGACAACAACAGATATTCACATCAAGAATTACAGTCTTCTCAAACCCAGATGCCTAGATTCCAGCATAAAAACACAACCAATAACAGCCAAGGCAATATGTCTCCACTAGAGACCAGAAATTCTACTAAACTGTGCAACAGAGCCAAAGCACAAGAAAAGGACTTTCAAAATAGCCTTTATGAATATGTTAGAGGTTCTTAAAGAGGATATGACTAAATATACTAATGAAAACACACTCACACACACACAAAGCATTGGAATGAAACAAAGGAAACAGTTCAAAAAATTGTAGTGGAAATAGAACCAATGAGAAAACACAAACTGAGGGAAATCTGGAAATAAAAAAATTAGGAACTTTAATAGGAACCTCAGAGGCAAGCCTCCCCAACTCTTTTAGTTACGGTTTCTATTGCTAAAACAAAACACTATGACTAAAGAGCAGGTTGAGGAAGAAAGAGTTTATAAGTTTGGCTTACACTTCAGCATTGCTGTTCATCACTGAAGGAAGTCAGGATAGGAACTCAAACAGGCAGGATCCTGGTGTCAGGAGCTGATGCAGAGGCCATGGAGGGGAGCTGCTTACCAGCTTGCTCTCCAATTTTTTCGTAGAGCACCCAAGAACAGCAGTCCAGAGATGGTACCACCCACCTTGGTCCAGGTCCTCCCCTATTGACCACTAAATGAGGTAGTTTCTTGGTTCCTGCTGGCCGTACAGACAGCTCTTTCAAGAGGTCCTGCTACAGAGCACTTGAATGAAGTTTGTGGGCAGTGTGCTGCAAGCTTCTTGGTGGCTGTGTGAACCTGCTCCTTCCCAGAGTTGGGGCAGTGAGTATGGCTCCCAGAGCTGACAGTGAGTGTACCTCTATCATGTTGGAAGGCAGAGCAGGGTGGAGCCACTGCTGGGTCCTAGCCCTGCTGCAGTTTAAAGCAATGGTCAGAAAATGATTACAGATGCACAATAAAACAGATTCAGATGGATTTTTAAACAGTATGTTTAAAAATATATGTAGGCTTGAGAGAGAAAAAATGGGTAGAGTAAGTCCTTAAAAAAGAAATAGAATAATTTTTAAAAAGCCAAGTAAAGGTGGAAAATACACATAGATTCTGGATACTGCATATTATTGTGTTGTTTTTGAGGATTTTTTTTAAACTACAGAGACATTTGATTTTAAGGACTGCTAAGTTAAATATATATATATATATATATTTATATGTTATATATATGTTCTAAAGGTCTCTTAACTTCAAAATTTGGGTCTAAGGATATGTTGCTTTGGAAAAGAGGTTCTGCTTTTGTTTCCAAAGAAGATGAGAAGCTACAGATTCCTTCTAGGTTAATATAGTTTGATTGAGCAAGACCTCCTGAAAGGTCTCTGATGGTAACAATGGCCCAGGTGATCCAACATCTACAACAGCTTCAAGGCTACTGGCTGAGATGGACCAACCACACAAAATACCCCAGTAAGGACTTGACCATAATTCTAAATTTTCTCAGGATCCCCATAAGATTACCAGTACCCCAATCAGCAGGAAGTAGTATAGAAAACTATGCCCAATTCCAAAAATATTGTTTATGAATATTTGTTTTCATTTAAAGGGGCTTGGTTATAAATGGCTAATGGTCATAGTCAATCTCTTTCTAAAGAAAAAAGGGGCATATAATATAGAAATGATGAAAAAAAGGTAGATTATTGGATCTACTTTAATCTGAAAAACAACTGTTAATCTAAAAATATTTTACATTAGTATGAATTTTGGTTTATTGTTACAAATTTAAACTTAATTTTGCTATACTATATGTATATTTCTGCTCTTGTTTGGGGTATTATGTTTATACAGTTCATTTGAAATTGTAATGTATAATTAAAAATACATATTAATAGTCATCTATAATAGTCAAACTTATAGTCATGTTAGTTAGGTTTTCTAGATGTGCAGAGATAATTTCAGATAGGTAGGTAACCTTCAAACACTTCAACGACCTACAGAATATGGCATTTAAAATGTTTTAAAAACTTAGACTTGGGGAATGGGAAGAGAGGAGGGAGGGGGAATAGGGGTTGGTATGTAAAATGAAAAAAAATTAAATAAAAAAGAGCTTAAAAAAAGGACTTGGACTTTTCTGGACAATGAGACACTCTGGTCCTGGCAGCACCAATTACTTCAAAGAGGATGATGGGCATCAAAGAAACTCATTATGGAGTTTGCTTACAATGTGGAAAAGGCTAATCACTTGAGCAAGAAACTGCTCTTGCCTGGACTGATTGACAATATGTTGTATAAACTGGACATGCAGGATCCATAAGAAAGTGACTACTGAAATTTGCCAAAACAAGGTGAGATGGTCCTTCATGTGTCTGTTTCACAGAAGAAACTACCAGACATTCTACAGGACACAGAGAAAAGCGACTGTTGAATTTTGCCAGGCAAACAGTCCTTCAAATTTCCTGCTTCACTGAAAAGTATGCCAGAGACTCTAGCCTATAGGCTGAAGGTAGATATCCCAACATTGCGGAGGAACTTTGGGTGATCTTCCAGGCAGCCAAATGTCTCTATCATTTCTAGAATTATGGAAGTTGCTTGCAATGCACTTTCTGTTTACTTGGATATTATATCCTTCTAGGGTCTTTGATGGAGTTGAAGACTACATAATTATAATTATCATTTTCCTTAGTCATGATAAAAAATAAATTAGAGCCAGGTGGTGGTGGTGCATGCCTTTAATCCCAGCATTCAGGAGGCAGAGCTAGGTGGATCTCTGTGAGTTCAAGGCCAGCCTGGTCTACAGAGCGAGATCCAGGACTGGCACCAAAGCTACACAGAGAAACCCTGTCTTGAAAACAAAAACAAACAAACAAACAAACAAAATGATAAATTAGATATAAAACTTTAGACTCAGAAAAATAGGATAAATGATAAAATGTTTTCTTTAATTTTGCCAAATACAAATAGACTATACATTGTAACTGTAATTCTTGCTTGATAACTGTTTTGTTATATGTTTACTATGTTAAAATTAAAACCTTTCTTTTTGATTAGACAGAAAAGGGGAAGTGCTGTGGGATGGTCTTTCTTTACACTGTGAATATATTTTGCTGCCATTGGCTAATAAGGAAGCTGCTTGAACCTATGGCAAGACAGGAGACAGCTAGGCATGAAATCTTTCAGAGATATAGGAAGAAGAAAGGTAGGGTTAGGGGAGATGCCATCCTGCTGCCCAAGGAACAATATGCCAGCAGACTGGTAACAGCTACTTGGCAATGTATAGATTAAAAGAAATGGGTTAGTTTAAGATGAATGAGCTAGTTAATAATAAGCCTGGGCCACAGACCAAACAGCTTGTAATTAAGATAAGTTTCTGTGTGTTTATTTGAGACTGAATAGCTGCAGGACACAGGAAAATTTCCATCTACACTCACTGTTTCAAATGTCTCAAAGGACATAAGCAGAGTACAGAGAAACAGTGTCAAATATGCAAAAATAATTTTTCTGCCTCTGACACACTGGTACAAGCTATTTTCTCATCCTTGAGTTCACCTTTTACTTCTACCTAGAACAGGTTTCCTATTTATTAAGGTTTTGCTATATCTTAAAAATACTTGGAGTTGGAGAGATGGCTCAGCAGTCAAGAGCACTTGCTATTCTTGCAGAGGACTTGGGTTTGGTTCCCAATACCCACATGGCAACTTACAACCACCCATAACTCAAATTCCAGAGAATTTGATGACACTTTCTGGCCTCTGTTGGCACCAGGCATGCATGTAACACACAGGCATACATGTAGGCAAAATACCCATACACAGAAAATAAATCTAAAAGAATTTAAAAACACTTACAAGAATTTAAGCATAAAATTGAGATTAAATGTGTCTATGGCTTGCCTGTGTACAGAATGCGGCTGATCATCCCTGGCATTACCATGAAAAATATGGGCAGCAGCTTCAGGTACCCACACACTATGCAGGCAGCCTTCACGTGGGACATGTTCTTGCCACATAAGCAGCGCTGTACAATGACCTGCCAGGAAAACACAATACAGTGAGTGAGACAACCAGAAAATGATGTCTAAGCTGTCTTTCAGAGTTTAAAATGGCAATAAGAAGTGATGGTGTTGGTGGAAACTAATGGGCTTTGCAGGAGTACTATTATTTGAAATATCATTTAATTTGTATATTATGTGGCTTCATTCCTCAAGCAATCTTACCCCTCTCATAACATTCTGAATATGAGCAATGTATGTAAGACTCTTGGCATATGTAAGTCAATACATATTAGCTATAGTTAAACTGTGTTTAGAAGCTCCCAGGGAGATGTCTCAGATATTTTCACTTTCTATAAAAGCACAAGAACCCAGATTTGGGTCCATAGAGCCCATGCAAACCTGGGCAGGGTGGCATGTGTCTGTAATCCCAGTATTCTTATGGCTAATGGGGTACAGAGATTGGAAAATCCTTGGAAACTTTCTGGCCAGCTAGCCTGGCATATGAAACAGTGGCCAAAAGATCCATGTGGAGTGTGAGGACTGACATCTGTGCTTGTCCTTTGATTTTTACGGGTGTACTGTGTCAAGTATGTGCCTATGTTCATGAGAATGCATAGGGTGTCCAGGCTGCATTACATAATGCCTATTGCTGTGGAGTATTATTTTAAGGTGTGTTGCTTTTGTTTATGTTGCATATGTTTGACTCTGTGAAGCTGTGTTACAGTGCCCGTCTAAAACTCCTTAATGATCTAATAAAGAACTGAACAGCCAATAGCAAGACAGGAGAGAGAGAGATAGGCAAGACTGGCAGGCAGAGAGAATATATAGAAGGAGAAATCTGGGAGAAAGAAGGAAGGAGCAAGAGAAGGAGGAGGACATCAAGGGCCAGCCACCTAGCTACACAGCAAGTCATGGAGTAAGAAACAATGAAATGTATACAGAAATAGAGAAAGGTAAAAATCTGAAGGCAAAAGCTAGACAGGATAATTTACGTTAAGTAAAGCTGGATATCATCAAGCCAGGCTAAGGCCAGGCATTTATAATTAGGGATAAGCCTCCACGTGTGATTTATTTGGGAGCTGGGTGGTAAGCCCCTCAAAACAGCAGAAAAAAATCAACAGCACCCTATAGTAGTAATACTGACTTATGTTGTGTTTTAAGCAGTGAATAAATATTGTTGACATCACCAGGATCGTTCTGCTGTTATGAGGTAATTGCCTCTTTGACTAGGCAAAGATCTGTCTGATCTCTGTGAGTTCAAGGCAACCCTGGAATACATGAGATTGACTCAGTCTAGGAGAGAACACAGAGCCAGGTAGTGAGTGGTAGCACACATCTTTAATATCAGCACTTGAGATCTCATGCCTTTACTTGGGAAGCACACATGCCTTTAATCCCAGGAAGTAATATGGCAGGGTGGAGAAAGTTATATAAGGCTTGAGGAGACAGGAACTAAAGGCTCTTTTTGGCTGAGGCCTTTCTTGTGAGGACTCAGAGGCTTTCAGTCTGAGGATTCATGGAAACAGGATTGGCTAAGGAGTTGGTGAGGGGAGGTTGGCTATGGCTTGCTCTGCTTCTCTGATCTTTCATCTTTCACCCCAATATCTGGTACTGGGTTTTTTATTATAAGACCTTTTAAGATTTGAACTACATACCTGTTTCTATGGGAACACAATAATCAGGCAGAAAGTAGACCAATGAGACATCTATGTAGATTATTTCAGAATGTTCTGAGAACACCTAGCTATGAATCATATTTAGTTATGATGATCCTCAGAGAAGAATGCATATAATTTTAAATTCCTACTGAGCTTATGCAAATCTCCCAAGAGTTCTATAGAAAAGCATGATTCATAAAACAATTCCATAATGTCTTGTATACTTCTCTTTTCTTCCCCCACCTCTTGCAGTGCTGGGAGTTCAAACCCAGGGTCTTGTATTTGCCAGGCAGATGTTCTACTGTTGTATATCCCAAGCTTCTCATAAAACTACAACTTCTTGGTATTTTCTTCTAAAACATCATCAAAAATAGGGATTCTTTCACTTGATAATTGCCTTTAGTTAGGATTTCCACTGTTGTGATAAAACACCACAACCAAAAGCAATTTGGAAAGAAAATTATTTATTACGCCTTACAGTTTATAAGTCCATCACTGAAGGGAGCCAGGGAAGGAATCCAGGAACCTGGCGACAAGAAGTAGAGCAGTGGCCATGAAGGAATGCTGCTCACTGGCTTGCTCCTCATGGCTTGCTCACCCTGCTTTCTTAGAGCATCCAGGATCCTAAGCCCAGAGACAGCACTGCCCACAGTGAACTAGAACTTCCCACACCAATCATCAGTTAAGAAAATGCACCACAGGCCTTTCCCCAGGCCAATCTGGTGGGGCATTTTCTCAACTGAGGTTCACTCTTCTAAAATGACTCTAGCTTATGTTAAGTTGACACAAAACTATGTAGCAAAATTGACCCCTTTTCAACTTGACACACAAACACATCACTGTTAAACTATAACCTTTTCTTCCTTGTTTATCCCCAAGATCTCATATTTATATTAATATCACAATATAAAACATTCTAATTTTTAAAGGTCCCACAGTCTTTAAAATTTCAAACATTTTAACAGTTTGGTTTCTTAAAAAAATTCAAAGTATTCTTTTTTCTTATATTTTTTAATTGAAAATGGATTCTTCCATATTGTATATTCTGATTATGGTTCCCCTCTCCATCTCCTCCAAGATCATCCCCAAAGTTTCTTTTAAAGTACAAAGTTTCTCTAAAATAGCCAAAGTCTCTCTAAAATTCCAAAGTCTCTTGACTATGGGATCCCCAAAAATCAGAAGTATGTAGTTCTTACCCAAAGCAGGAAGAATCACAGTCACAATCAAATCAAAGCAAAATTAAGACTCAAGAGTATTATAAGCTCAGTGCTTGATGTCTGGAACCCATTCATCATCCTCTGAGTTTCAAATGGCTTGGTCAGCGGCTCTTCACTGGACCTGCCATCTGGATCTGTATTAGCTGATTTTTATGTCAACTTGACACAAGTTAGAGTCATCAGAGGGAAGGAAACTCATTTGAGGAACTGTCTCCATGAGATCCATCTGTAAGGCATATTCTTAATTAGTGATTGATGGGGGAGGGCCCAGCCCACTGTGGGTGGTTCCATCCCTGGACTGGTGGTCCTGGGTTCTGTAAGAAATCAGGCTGAGCTAGCCATGGGAAGCAAGCCAGTAAGCAGTATCCCTCCATGGTCTCTGCATCACCTCCTGCCTCCAGGTTCCTACCCTGCTTAAGTTCCTACCCTGATTTCCCTTGATAATGAACAGTGATGTGGAAGTGTAAGCCAAATAAACGCTTTCCTCTTCAACTTGCTGTTCGGTCATGGTGTTTCATCCCAGCAAATAGAAATCCGAAGACAGAAGCACATGCAGCTTGTCTCCTAGGCTCAGGCAGGTTCCACCCAACTCCTGCTTCTACCCTTGGTGATCATCTTGTGATCCTTGCATCTCCAAAATGCTGGAGTCTCTACTGCAACTGAACTGCACCTTCACCAGTATCATGTTCTGGCCTCTCTTAGGTGACTCTGACTTTGTCACATCATACCAAGCCTCCATTTCTTTCCATGACCCAGTCAATCCTGAGGCTTCTACTGCAATTAAGCCTGCACCTTTATTAATACCTTCTCCTGAACTCTCACAGTGCCAAGCCTCAGTGGTTCTCCACAGCCTCTTCACTAAGTTTGGCTGCCAGCACTAGGTACAGCCTTGCTTCTGGGCCACAGCTTCTGTGTGTCAGCCCTAAGGAAACACTTCCCAGAACACTTCATATCAAAGATGCTGGATGCTTCTTAATCATGGCTGATTTCAAAGCCCCAGCTGACCAGCATCCACTGTCCTAGTAAAGCAAAGGTCTCATTTCAATGATGCTAAAATCAAAATATCAAATGGCTGTGATGGAATTCTTAAAGGATTCTCAAGCTTCCCTCTGGAACTTTATAAGGTAGCCCCCATTGTCTGCCCTTCTCTCCATAGCCTTATCTTCCAAACTCCCACAGAACAGCCCACTGCTCTGAGCGCTCAATGTATTTACTAGCCCGAAGTTCAAATGCTACCACAATCCTTCCCAAAATACACAGTCAAGTCCATCAGAGCACTATGCCATGACCTGGTACAAATTTCTGTTAGGGTTTCTTAGTTAGGGTCTCTATTGCCAAGATAAAACACAATGACCAAAAACAACTTGGGAAAGAAAGGGTTTATTTTACCTTATAGCATATAAATCCATCACTGAGGGAAACCAAAGAAGGATCTCAGGGCAGGAACATGGAAGCAGGAACTGAAGCAGAAGCCATGGAAGAATTCTGCTTACTGGCTTGCTCAGCCTGCTTTCTTTCTAAAATTGGACCGAATAAAGGATAGGGTAGTGTCTGAGAGCATTTACTTCTAATGAGTTCTAAGGTCATGTCTGTGCTTATGGTTCACAGACACACTCTCAGTACAAGAAGAATGGTGATCAACAACAAAACACTTAGTTGAAGGAGCCTGCTGTGTTTGCTTTGGAGGGACATGATACAATGTAGGGTGTGGCACCAAGTAGCTCTTTTTCGTAGGTGCTGTGGAAATGTTTGGATTTTAAAATGATGTTTATGTGTAGAAACCAGAACCTAGATGCTTTTGTATGAGATGAGAAGAAGTAACAGACATTACCCATCTGACACACACACTTATTCACTTACTTGGTCTGTGCACCAATACCACATAGATGTAATAACCATTCCAAATGCAGTTCCTGGCCATGGAATGTCTCCAGTGACAGCATCTCGGAAGATGTGGAAGGAGTCTGGCTGAGGAGTATAGCACTTGGGGCTGATCGTCAGGTTGTCCCCCTCAATTACAGATGGGATGGCATTCATGTACTTCTCTGTAAAATTTTCATAGCCTCCAACTTCAATAAATGCTGCAAAGACATTAGAGAAATAAAATGTCTCCTGCACATTGCAGAGAGCTGCTGTTTATAATTATCCCCTGAAGTGGAGTCCATGTTAACCTCAGTGACCTTCTCTCCTGATATACATCCCAACCACAGCTTCCCCTCCCTCCACTCTTCTCAGTTAACCCTCACCTCCCCCTTCCCCAGGGGAAGATCCACTACTCCTCCATTTCCCTTAAGAAAAGAGTAGGCCTCCCAGGGATATCAACCAAACATGGCATGACAAGATACAATAAGACTAGGCACAAATCCTTATATCAAGACTGGATAAGGCAACTCAGTAGGAGGAAAAGGGTTCTATGAACAGGCAAGAGATTCAGAGAGTACCCCCTTTTAATAGATTGTTATATAAAATAGTACAACTGGATAATAGTTACCTGAAATTTCCTAATACTTAATTCTGTATTTAGTGAAAGTTCTAGATAAATCAAAAGGTTTTTTATTTTAGTAAGTGTTTGGTTTGGGAAATTTATTATTATTAGTAGTAGTAATATTATTGTATTATTATTATTGTTTGATTTTTTTGAGATGGGTTTTTCTGTGTAGTCCTGGCTGTCCTGGAACTCACTCTGTAGACCAGGCTGGCCTCAAATTTAGAAATCTGTCTGCCTTTGCCTCCAGAGTGCTGGGATTAAAGGCGTGCGCCACTGTCACTGGGTTGCTTTTTGAAATTGAAACATCATTTCCATTCTTCCTTTTTTCTCTCCAATCCTCCCCTGTACCCACCCCCCCCCTCTCTCATTCAAAGCTTTTAGGTCACAAGGCAGGCCCCCAAATGGCAATGCTGACAACGTTCTAAGATTAGTGCCCAAGCCCAACCCAGCCTGGTTCTTACTAGATAAACATTAGAATTCATACCAGGTAGAAAGAAACCTAAACTCAGCATTCCTCAAGAAACTTCATAATTCAGGTTTCTGTTCGTCAAGAAAGCCACTACTTCCCTTCTTTTCCCCCAATGGGCAGCTGATGTGCAAAGTGCACCTAGTTCCGGACTAACCAGAACAGTCCCCATCAGTTCAAGGACCAACATCCTGCTGACTACTACATAAAGTCCACTAGCTTTCCTGCTGAACTGCTGCTCTCTGTGCCTGTGAGATAACCAGGCAGTTCCCTCCACAATAAACTGTTTTTCTATCCGTGGAGTGGTATAGTTAGGAGATTCCCTCCATTCAACTTGGAATGGCCTCTTTTACTTTAACAGTTATTACCTTACTGATTCAACTACAACAGAAACCAATGGCTTTTATACTTTCAACCAATACTCCTCTGAAGTTATCAGCCAAGGGGTTTCATCTATTCTGAGCACAAAGAAATGGATGTTAAATAACAAAATTAACCAAAGCAATGTTTTTAAAGGAAAAAAATCTCATTTTCCTCTTTTTGATAAAATAAAGCAAGAGAGATGCTAGGTAAACATTTCCATGATGGGAATTATAATAATGACAGGAAAATATGACTCAGAAGAATTTGAAGGAAGCAATAATGGATAGATAGACAGAAACAAGAATCTAGGGATCTATAGAATAGTCCTGGCTTACCAAACACCATGAGGATGAAAGATCCAATCAGCATGATAATGGCCTGGAGGGTATCTGTGTAAATCACGGATGCCAAGCCCCCTGTGGAGATAAAGAGAGGAACCAGCCTTTTATCCACATGCAGTTATGTATTTGCCTTCAGAAATGGCTTCTCCTCTACCCCAGATGCATTAAAAAATCATTAAAAATGTCAGGAAGAAACATCCAAAGCCCCTGGCTGCCAGGAGTGAGCCTGTTAGTCCAGCTACTTGGGAGGTTGAGGCCAAAAGAGTGTAAGCCTCAAGGTCCTCTGAGGTCCAGAGTCAGTCCAAGAATGGACTGGGTAGCTTAGACTTAGTAGCTAAAAACCAAAGTAAGAAAACAGAGAAGCTCCAGGCTGAGTCACAAGCTTAATTCTTAGTTCGTCTGTGTATGAGATAGAGTCTTATTCTGTAGCCAAGGCTGGCCTTGAGTCTCTATGTTGGTCAGGCTGGTCTTGAACTCCTGGCAACCCTTCTGCTTTAGTTTCTAGTTCCTGGGATTACAAGTGGGAGCTACTATACCTAAATAAGCCTGTTTCCATAGCATTATCTCCCTACTATGTCTTTCATTAGTTCTACTCTTTCTCTAGCCTGTTCTTTTGTTTTGTTTTCTCTTCTCTTCTCCCATCTCCTCCCATTCCCTCTCTTCCCCTCACTTTCCTGGCCCTTCTCCCTCTAACTTTGTCTTTTTCCTGACAGGGCCTTGCTCTGTAGCCCAGGTTGGCCTTGACTCTCAATTCTCCTGTCTCAGCTTCCTTAGCTCTAGAATAATGGGATATGATACCATGAATAGCTCTTGTCCTGTATCTGTCTGCTCAAAGTTTCTCTTACAACATAGTTTCACTGTTATGCTTAATTATAAATATAAAGTAGGAGAAAGGGCAGAAGTTTAATATCACTCTGGTTTTCCTATTTAGCTGTCCTTGTGCAAAGCCATCCAGCAAAACCATGTTTGCTCTAGTGTGGGAATGTATGATTGTTTCCTTAACTGAGTATCTTATTTAGTGGCTATGTTTTCTGCACTATGATACAGGCACAAACACATGTGCACACACATGGGTGGGATCAGCAGCAGGTGGCACATCTCAACCAAGGACACAGAGGACTCACCAGTGACTGTGAAAACAGCAGTGATAGCCAAAAGGATGAAGATGGCCAGGTAAAGGTCCAGTCCAAATGCCAGCTTTATGAATATGGCTCCAGAAAATATGTTTGACTAGAAAGGGAACAGTGAAGATGGGGAGAAGCATGCATTTCAAGCCTTTGGCTTCTTTTTTCAAGGCTCAGTGCCCCACCCTCTTCTTGGTAACCTCCTATTCACCCCTGAAGACACTATATCAATACCCCCACAGGAAGATATTCAAATAGCAGTTTTATTTACTAATTATCTTCTAAGCAATTAGTTCATTGCTCCATTGAGGAACTTACCAAATGAGACCTGAAAATTCTCTTTGCCATGAGGATTACGGATGCTTATTAGGTGCTGATGGGCATCTATGACTCTGATGGACCAAAATATATATTCTTTTTTTTTAAAATGTGTTTTGTGTATGAGTGGTGTGTGCGGGTGTGTGCATCTGCATGTGTGTAGAGGGCAGAGGAGATATCAGATATCCTGTTCTATCATTCTCCACCTTATTTCCTTGAGACAGGGTCTTTCAGAGAGTTACAGGTAGGCAAGTGGTGCACAAGCCCACTGATTCCTGTTTTCTCCTGCCTTGTCCTTCAGCTCTGGAGTTGTAGGTGAGTACATGTGCTGTGGAACAATCATTTTGTACACCATGAATATTTGTTGCTCTCATTGGTTTAACAAAGGACTAACTGGTCAATGGCTAGACGGGAAGAGGTTAAGTGGGAGAGCCAAACTGAGAGGATGATGGGAAGATAAAGGACAGGGTCATAGGAGTTGCAAGGAGATGCAGAGGAAGCAGGAGATGAACTTGCTGTGCTGAAAAAAGCTACTGCCACATGGTAGATCATAGATATTAAATATGGGTCAATTTAAGATGTAAGAGCTAGTTAGTAACAAGTCTAAGCTATTGGCCAAGCATTTATAACTAATAATAAGTCTCTGTGTGGTTAGCTGGCAGGACAGAACCGACCGGTGGGACAGAGAATGTCTGCTTACAATTGTCGCCCAGCATCCAGTACCTGCATCTACATAGGGCCTGTGAAAGCTTAAGAAAAGGTTCCAAACACACAAAAACAGAGCCAAACATGGCTTCCTAGTCTCACAATCTCATGCCAGTCTCAATAAAGAGACACATCTCCCAGCAGCTGCCTGCAGGATGGAGTCAGCCACCAGCCTCCATTTGCTAGCACCATGCATTAAGCTGAGTAGCACAGGTGACTGACATAGCAGTTTAAGAAAAGTCTCATGCAATCAAAGAACACTACAGATGCTCAAAAAAGACAGATCCAGATTAAAGAAACCCCTAAACAGGTAGCAGTGTGTTTAAAAATATACATGGGCTTGAGAAGGAAAGGAGAAAGGATATATACAGTCATGGAATAAAAAATAATTTAAAAATAATTAAGCAGGGCTAGAATGATGGCTCAGAGGTTAAGAGCACTAGCTGTTCTTCCAGAGGTCCTGAGTTCAATTCCCAGCAACCACATGGTGGCTCACAACAATCTATAATGAGGTCTGTTGCCCTCTTATGACATTCAGGCAGAACATGTATACATAATAAATAAATAAATCTTTAAAAAAATAAAGTCCTTAAAAAAGTAGTAAAGTAATATAAAAGAAAAAAGCCATGTAAAGATGGAAAATACACAGGGAGTCTGAATCCTGTATGTTATTGTGTTGTCTCTAATTTTTTTGATTAGATAAATGAGTGATACTGCTAAGGCACATTGGATTATGGAAGCTGTTGGATTAAGTCAACCTATATATTTTGAAAATGTCTTGACTTCAAAATGGAAGTAAAAAATGCTTTGGAGAAAAGGTTATGTTTTTATTTCCATAGAAAATGAAAGGCTGTGGATTCCTCCCAATTTAATAGAAATCAGATTTGATTGGGGAAGACCCTCTGAAAATCCTGGCTACAAACATAAAGAAATAAACCTAGAAAAGCTACAAGACACATAAGCATATTTTACCTGCTCAAAACAAAACAAAACAAAACAAAACACATCATCTTTGACCAACTTGTGTACAATGTACAGTCTATACTTGTATTAATACAGATATACATATTACATTTAAAAGTTTATGCATTTTCAGAACAAGGGGACCAGACACCAATGAAAATGGAGGAGCCAGGTGATCTAACATCTCAGAGCACCTCTCTTGCAGTTTTCTCAGAGTTCTACATCCAGAACAGCTTCAAGGCTACTGACTGAAATGATCCAGTCTCACATACTACTCCAATCAAGACTTAACAATTATCCCAAATTTTCTGAGGGTCCCCAAAAGATACCAGTGACCCCAGACAACAGGGAGTAGTCTAGAGAACAATGCCCACATTCCCAAAAGGTGGGGTGTGGGTGAGTTTTGATTATAGAATGGATTATGGATGTTTGAAATTATTTAGGGTGGTTGGTTCCAAGCTGTTATTGGTCATAGTCAGAAGAAAGCTAAACAAAGGAGTTAAATTCAAAGATCTCTTTCTAAAGGAAAAAAGGGGGATATGATATAGAAATGATGAGATAAAGGGGTAGATTATTGAATCTACTTTAATCCAAAAAGCAACTATTAATCTCAAAATATTTTACATAGGTATGGATTTTGGTTTATTGATATATATTTAAAGTTATTTGTATTATACTGTATGTATGTCTCTACTTTTATTTGGAGTATTATACTTATGCAGCTCATTTAAAAATATAATGTATAATATATCTGAGAAGGAAATCAGAGACACATCACCCTTTACAATAGACACAAGTGATATAAAATACCTTGGGGTAACTCTAACTAAGCAAGTGAAGGACCTATATGACAAGAACTTTAAGTCCCTGAAAAAAGAAATTGAAGAAGATGTCAGAAAATGGAAAGATCTCCCATGCTCATGGATAGTCAGGATTAACATAGTAAAAATGGCAATCTTACCAAAAGCAATCTACAGATTCAATGCAATCCCCATCAAAATACCAACACAATTCTTCACAGACCTGGAAAGAATAATACTCAACTTCATATGGAAAAACAAAAAACCCAGGATAGCCAAAAGAATCCTGTACAATAAAACAACCTCTGGAGGCATCACAATCCCTGACCTCAAGCTCTACTATAGAGCTACAGTAATAAAAACAGCTTGGTACTGGCATAAAAACCAACATGTGGACCAATGGAATCAAATTGAAGACCCTGACATTAATCCGCACACCTATGAACATATAATTTTTGACAAAGAAGCCAAAACTGTACAATGGAAAAAAGAAAGCATCTTCAACAAATGATGCTGGCATAACTGGATGTCAACATGTAGAAGGCTGCAAACAGATCCATATCTGTCACTGTGCACAAAACTTAAGTCCAAGTGGATCAAAGATCTCAACATAAATCCAGTTACTCTGAACTTGATATAAGAGAAAGTAGGAAGTAGTCTTGAATGCATTGGCATAGGAGATCACTTCCTAAATATAACACCAGTAGCACAGACACTGAGAGAAACAATCAGTCAATGGGACCTCTTGAAACTGAGAAGCTTTTGTAGAGCAAAGGACATGGTCAACAAGACAAAGCGACAGCCTACAGATTGGGAAAAAGTCTTCACCAACCCCACATCTGACAGAGGGCTGATATCCAGAATATATAAATAACTCAAGAAATTAGACATCAAAATGCCCAACAGTCCAATTAAGAAATGGGCTATAGAGCTAAACAGAGAATTCTCAACAGAGGAAGCTCAAATAGCTGAAAGACATTTAAGGAATTGCTCAACGTCCCTAATCATCAGGGAAATGCAAATCAAAACGACTCTGAGATACCACCTTACACCTGTCAGAATGGCTAAGATCAAAAACACTGAAGACAGCTTATGCTGGAAAGGATGTGGAACAAGGGGTACTCTCCACTGCTGGTGGGAATGCAAGCTTGTACAGCCACTTTGGAAATCAATATGGTGCTTTCTAGAAAATTGGGAATCAATCTCCCCCAAGACCCAGCTATACCACTCTTGGGCACATACCCAAGGAATGCTCAATCATACCACAAGGGTACTTGCTCAGCTATGTTCATATCAGCATTGTTTGTAATAGCCAGAACCTGGAAACAACCTAAATGCCCTTCAACTGAAGAATGGATAAATAAAATGTGGTACAGATACACAATGGAGTACTACTCAGCAGAGAAAAACAATGACATCATGAGGTTTGCAGGCAAATGGATGGATCTAGAAAGAATCATCCTGAGTGAGGTAACCCAGACTCAGAAAGACAAACATGGTATGTACTCACTCATAGGAGGATACTAGATATAAAACAAAGATGACTAGACTGCTACTCACAACTCCAGGGAGGCTACCTAGAAAACAGGACCCTAAGAAAGACACAGGGATCGCCCAATGACAGAGAAATGGATGAGATCTACATGAACAACCTGGGTGTGAATGGGGGTAATGAAGGGCAAGGGTCGAGGGAAATAGAACTTAGGGGAGTGGGAGATTCCAGCTGGATCAAGAACAGAGAGGGAGAACAAGGAATAAGAGACCATGATAAATGAAGACCACATGGGAATAGGAAGAAGCAAAGTACTAGAGAGGTCCCCAGAAATCCACAAAGATACCTCCACAATAGACTACTGGCAATAGTTGAGAGAAAGCCCGAACTGACCTACTCTGGTGATAGGATGGCCAAACACCCTAATTGTCGTGCTAGAAATCTCATCCAATGACTGAGGGAAGTGGATGCAAAGAGCCACAGCCAGGCCCCTGGTGGAGCTCCAGGAGTCCAACTGGCAAGAAAGAGGAGGGATTATATGAGTGAGAATTGTTGAGACCAAGATTGGAAAAAGCACAGGGACAAATAGCCAAACTAATGGAACTATGAACCAATAGCTGAGGAGCCCCCAACTGGATCAGGCCCTCTGGATAAGTGAGACAGTTGATTAGCTTGATCTGTTTGAGAGGCACCCAGGCAGTGGGACCGGGACCTGTCCTTAGTGCATGAGCTGGTTGTTTGGAACCTGGGGCTTATGCAGGGACACTTGGATCAGCCTGGGAGTAGGGGACTGGACCTGCCTGAACTGAATCTACCAGGTTGAGCTGAATCCCCAGGGGAGTCTTTGCCCTGGAAGAGATGGGAATGGGGGGTGGGGTAGGGGGAAGGCAAGGGGGGGCGGGAGGGGGAAGGACAGGGGAATCCATGGCTGATATGTAAAATTAAAATAAATTATAAAATAAAAAAATTAAAAAATATAATGTATAATATAAAAATGCAGGTTAATAGTCATCTATAATCAAACTTATAGTCATATTAGGTATGTTTTCAAGTTTAAACAGATATATTTAGATAGATAGGTAATCTTTAAACACTTCAAAGACCTACAGACTATGGCATTTTAAAGTTTTAATAACATAAAGCTTTTCATGACAGTGAGACACGTTTGTTCCTGGTAGCACCAATTTACTTCAGAGAAGATGATGGGCATCATAGAAACTCTGTATGGAGTTTGCCATCTTTATAGCAAAAGCTAGCCATTTGGGCAAAATACTACCCTTGTCTCAATTGCAGACAGTATATTATCCAAAATGGACCAGTAGGACACACACAAAAAAGAGACTGCCAAACTTTACCAAGACAAGATAGGACAGTCCTTTAAAAATGCTCTGCTTCTCTTAAATGTCTGTCAAATGTACTAGGCCTATAGGCCAAAGATGGATGCCCCAATATTACAGAAGAACTTTGGGTGACTGTCCAGGCAGCCAGATGTCCCTGTTATTAGGTAAGATTACACCCTTCTGGGGTCTTTGATGGAGTTAAGGACTAAATAATTAGACAAAGTTTTTCTTACTTAAAAGTTAAATTAGGTATAAAGGTTTATACTCACAAAGATAAGGTAGATAATAGAGTATTTTTTTAAATTTGCCAAATACAAATCAACTGAATATTATATCTGTAATTCTTACTTGAGAACTGTTTTTGTTATATATAATTTCACTGTTAAAGTAAAACCTTCATTTTTAATTAAACAAAAAGGGGGAAATGCTGTAAACAATATTTTTGTACACTGTGAATATTTGTTGTTCTCATTGGTTTAGTAAAGGGCTAACTGGTCAATAGATAGGTAGGAAGCGATTAGGTGGGAGAGCCAAACTGAGAGGACAATGGGAAGAAGAAGGGTGGGGCCACAGGAATTGGGAGGAAACACAGAGGAAGCAGGAGATGAACTTACCATGCTGACAAAAGGTACTGCCACATGGTAGATCATGGATATTAAATATGGGTCATGAGTGTAATTAATGAGTATCATGAGTGTAATTTAAAAATAAATAAATAAATAAAAAAATATGGGTCAATTAAAGATGTAAGAGGTAGTTATGAACAAACCTATGCTGTTGGCCAAGCATTTATAACTAATTGTAAGTCTCTGTGTAGTTATTTGGAAGTGGGCTGGCAGGACAGAACTGACTGGAGAGACAGAGAAAGTCCACCTACACACAGTCAGACTGTGAGATACTTTGACAACCAACGGCATGACTTAATCCTCCCTCACCAACTCCTTACCTCTCTCTGGGACCTGGCCACCACAGCGAGTGGCCCCCAGCAGTTGTGTGAGTAACCAACCACTGTCTGATTGTAATTAAGGGCCACTCCATAAGATGGAACCCATACCTGATACTGCTTGGTTGGTCAAGAACCTGAGACTACATATCCTAAGTCATAGGGGAAAACCAAATACTAAATTCTCCAAATGAAACATATGAATAAAATGACTCCTAACAACATTATGCTGTACTCATAGATCAGTGCCCTGCTCAGCCATCATCAGAGAAGCTTTCTCTTGTAGCAGATGGGAATAAATACAGAGACACACAACTGGACAATGTTGAGAGAACTTGAAAAAAAAAGAGAACTTGAGACTTTGGAACACTCCATCCTAAATGGGAGGTGTCCATCAAATTCTTCCCCTCAGGCCTCAGAGAACTCTGAAGAAGAGGAGGAGGAAAGATTTTAAGAGTCAGAGGGGATGAAGGACACCAAGGAAACATGTCTTCTAGACACAACAGGACTGACACACATATGAACTCACAGAGACAGAGGTTGCATGTACAAGACCTAGACAGGTCTTGACCAGAGAGGGTCCCAATGCTTATGGGGGAATTGGACACGTGACCCCACCCCTGACCCATAAGCTACCTCCAATTGGTAACCACTAACAAAGGAAAAATTAGTCTTCACCAATGGAGTCTCACTGGGTATACAAACCACACTTAAGGGCAGGTCCCATGCCTAGTGGTAGATGGCCAAAAGAATACAAACTCAGTGGTATTGTTGGAGGGCTTTTTTCTTTTTTCTGTTTTGTCTTACAATGCTTCCTCAGAGCATTATTTATTTCCTTTTTTTGTTACAGATCTTTTCTTTATATATTATGATTCCCAATTTTGTTTTAATGGGTTTCCTGTGTGTGCAAATGTGTGTGCATCAGCATCTTTATGTGTTTCTTGTATATTTTCTTTTCTCTATTTTCTGTTTTGTCCTATTCTGATTTGTTGTTTTTATTTTATTTTTTCTTATTTCTTCTTCTTCTTCCTATAATTATTATTATTATTATTTTAAATGCCTGTTTTATTCCAATGAGAGAGAAAATAAAAGGTATGAGTGGGAAATTGGGAGCATTGGGGAAGAGCTGGGACAGTGGAAACCATAAGAAAACATTGTGTGAAAAAAAATCCATTTTCATTAAAAATAAATTTATGAGTGGGAAAATTATCTAACTAGTTAAAAATAAAGTCATGAAAAGTCTTGAGAGAAAGGGAAAACAATGAAAAAGAAACATTTCTAATAAAGAAATGTTTGCTAAAAGAGACTATTTTGGAACAATTGCTAATAGCTCAGTAAATTAGTAGTTTGTAGCTATGTTCACTTCCCAGTGTTATTGTTTTCCAGAAGAGCAGCAGTACTTCTTGGAAGTATGAACTGAAATACTTGGGAATTTGGGACATCATGGCCACTAATGAATCTCAATGTCTATGTTCCTGGAGGTTGAAACCTGGGATGGATCTTTTCTCAATCCTGGCAGGGGAGATTCTGAAAACTCTTCTGTCTTGAGGTCTGGTAATGATTTGTTTAATATGTAGCCAGGATAGAATTGGCTATCATTGCATATGTGTATATAAACAAACATGTCTAAAGTTAATTATTATCATTAATATTACTCAAGATGTAACCTTGTAGGCACAAAAGCACTGCTGGGGCACCATCAGCTGATTACAGACACACGTGGAAAACACTCACGTGTACATGAATTTCTTGCACCCCACCCAGCTTACCTATATTCCATTCCTTATTTACCACCCAGAACCATGTACCCCAAAAGGCCACATCCCTCAAGGGTTCCTTTAACTGATGCCCTTCAGTCTCAGCACACATTCATGATCTTTGGAACCATAAAGCTGTAGATGTCTGAGAGGACCTCAGAGATTAGCAAGTCCTACCCACTTTTAGAACACGTGAACACAAGTCTCTGGCACCAAGGAGGTCTTCTGTTTCTTCTAACCTTCCCACCTCGGGGACTGTTTAATCAAAACACCATTTCCAACTCCCCCTGGCAGGAACTAACACATTTCCTGGTTGTGCAGGGCACACCTTCTGTTTATATATTCATAAGTAGCCAAGTATTAATAGGTAAGTCCTCATCTTCTTGGTCTCTGGTAACACCCGTTGCTTGGGAATCTTTGTTAACATTAAGCACAGCTCAATACAGGGTAAAAATGCTCACATGGCTTTAGGAAAGCCCATTGCATCTGGGCTCAGCAGCTGGTTTACTTGTAACAGTAACTCAGCCCAACAGAAGAGGAACAGCAAAGGTAACTTTTCTGTCCTAACCACTGATACATGTGCCCTGGCTATGAGCTCAGATGTCTTATTAGGCATTGATACATATGGATAAATAAGCTACTCTTTCTGTCTTCACGTGCTGCTCAAAGTTCAAAAGCCTGTTATCTTTCATCGGAGATAATTTCCAAGGAATAAATTATTTTAGCCACTCATTTGTGATACAGGTTTTACAAGGGCAGTCTTCGATAAGGCAAAGTTAAGTAGGTTTAATGATACAAAGTACTTTCCTTCTTATTTGATCATTAAACTGAAAAGAAAAATGTAAGTCAGAGCTGGTTCAGAGAAAGTTTACTGTGCATCTGGCAAGGCAGAAGCCAAGAGGCACCTGTAGGAAGCAGTCAATATTCCTTGGGTGACTGACATTGCTCTGGCCACACCTGTTTTTTAACACATGGAATGCTTTCAGAGAGTCGATCTATAGTCTTGTGGTTTCCATGATGTTAAACTTTGCTGCTCTAGGCATGTGCATATCCTAAGCATTTTCCCACCCAGGAAGACATCTGAGAGAAATCCCAGGAAGTTTGAGGCATCTCGTTTTGACCCTGCGAGTGCTATTCACAGTCTATTCACACTAGTGTCTGATTTCAGCAGCTGGCCCCAACAGGCAAACTGTGGGATCTCCAATGCCAGGAGGCAGGGAACTCACTGAGATCGTCAAAGCCACCATGATGAAGAGGGAGAGGACTGAGAGGTAGATCTGGAGCCGCTTCCCACCAAACCGCTTCCTGAGGTATTCTGGCATGGTCATCACCTGCGAAGACAGATGTCAACAGGAATTCACCTGGAGCCTAGTGCATTCAGATGATTTTACATTTGCTCAATGACTTCAGGTAGCTAAGCAGTATGCAAGACATCTTGGGGATACAGAGGCAAGAAAGACAATTCCTCAGTAGAGTGACGATTGTGGAATAAACTCAAGCACCAGAGGCAGAATAACTATCTCTTTCTGGCTCTGATGTTTACTATATATTATGATACTTTCGGCAAATGACATTCTCTGAATTTCCCTTTCTTAAAGTAGGGGGTTAGTGCAAAGTGTAAATAAAGTACCTGGATGACACTCAACTAGTATTTTTGTGATTTTTACTAGTAATGCCTCAGTACAGCAAAAATAATATTTGTAAATAATAAATTGTAATATAGTCATATAACAAATTGATTATTAAGTATATTGTAAGAATATATTAGAGCATGTATTTATATGATTCCCTTTACTGAAAATAAGATTTACAAGTATGAACTTAGAAAAAAAATCTTAACTTTTATTTCTGAAGTAAGAGATTACTCTTTGGACATCTAGAATAAGTAATGTAGTTTTCTGTGTTTTTCAGAGTGATTGCATTCATTATTTAATCTCTTCTGACATAAAATATGTTAATGAACACACACACACACACACATACACACACACATCCTTTTTGTCAAAAATCAAGAAGAAGGGTTCCTAACAGACCACCAATGGAGAGCAGCCCTGGAGAAATGGCCAGCTACAGCCAAAAACAGATATGTCTCTGCTCTAGAACCAAGGATAGCATCTTTCAACAGGGATATCAGGAATGCATAAATTTGCCATCTTCTGCAGATGTGCAAAGGAGGAGCTCCTCATCTAGGGTAGGTTTTCGGACAACCATCCTGAAGAAAGGCCATTTGAAGACCTGGTGTTTTCTCACTGAGGCATCCTCAAAGCTATACGAGGGTCTGAAGCAATGTTTCCAAAGAACAGGATGCCCATATTGGTTCTCACACAGCTCTCCCTCCTGATCAACCTGCACATCTCTGCATGTACATCCTATAGGCACACACAGACACACAGACACACACACACACACACACACACACACACACACATAGACACACACAGACACACACACACAGAGAGAGACAGACAGACAGACAGAGAGAAAGAGAGA
>CABHPQ010001401.1:55285-67880 GCA_902168405.1 Peromyscus aztecus | reverse complement strand
AAGCTTGTCAAGAAAGGCCAGGGGCAATTCACAATGTCTTCATTTCCCCCTGAATCATTCCTCACTCTCTCCCATGAAGCTCTGTGCTATATATTCCAGACCTTGTCTATTCTGTTTGTTGAAAATTATTTACACACTCCCCCACTTTTTTTTTTTTTTTTTTTTTTTGCTGAGGTTTTCAATCTGCTATATCTTGAACCAACAGAAGGAGAAGGGGTTGAGATCTTAACCTTTGAAACCTCTTGATACTTGCTGAGTTGAGTGATCAAGGGGCAGATGGTGACTGGACTTTACCCCATCCGGAAAAAGCTCTTCTAGATAGCTTAGCCAACCCCTTTTAAAAGAGTTTTAGTTTTTATCTTCCTAAAAATCCCAAGGGTTTTAGAACATTTTCCAAAAAGTGAAGCCAAATTTGTGTAGCTAGTGGTCAGATTGGAGAATTTAGTTTGTTTGTCTTATTGAGACAGAATCTCACTGTTGCAGCTCTGGCTGGCCTGGAACTCAGTCTGCAGACCCAGGCTGGCCCTGAACTCAGAGAGATTCTCCTGCTTCTGCACCCCAAGTGCGTGCTGGGATTAAAGGTGTGTGTCACCATGCCCTTTGGAATTTTATTTTTTTAGACTTATTTTAAAAGCAAATCATTTTGTATAGTATATGTTAAAAGAAAACTTTAGTTTTTCAGCGTTGTCTATAATATTGTTTCGTGTTGTTTTTCCAAAGTACTTTACAGTTAGAAATAGACACTGTTCCTGAGGTAAAGCAACAGTTTTGAATTAAATTCTTCAGGGAAGAGGAGGCACAATGTACTTAAAGGAAACTCATCTCTTAATATCAACAAATCTGCTCTATGATCAGTGAGGCGCTGGCAATTCTCCCATCTGAAGTTCAAATAATTTATAGGTGGATTAAATATTAGGAGTTATGGGACCAGATCAGAGTCCTCCTTATCGTGTGCTTCAGATGAACGTTGCAACTACTGCATCTTCTTGATGATTTTATTTACCTTTCGTGAGAATCCCTAAGAGAAACTCTTCAATCTTAAATCCTTCCATACTGCCCCTACCAAAGCTCTCCCGCCCCCACCCCCTCAATTTCAGGAAACAGCTTGATGATGATATCCTTACAGCCTTCTCGACCTTGTCCTCAAATGATCCACACCTCAACATTTTAGTACACGGGCCAGTTTATTTCTGAAGGCATTAAAAGCCTGCAAAACTGTGCCCTTATAGAGCTCACAAATGCTGTGGGACCTGAGATGCAGCCTTGAGCAGTGACTTCTCCCTGCGGCCGACCCTGCCCTCGCTTCCACTAGAGGGAAAAAGAAATGTTTTAGATCATTTTTTTCTCCGTGCACTTTGACGGGGGGGGGGGGGGGGGGGGGGGGGCACTAATATTTAAATAGAAGAGGGGGGAGGCGATGCGCCTGAGGATGGCGAGGAGCGAGGCGGTGGGGGCGGAGCCTCGGTCCGCAAATAAACGCCGCTGCTAAAAGGGAAGCACATTCGCGAGCGCTGCAACCACTCAGCCGGCACCGAGCGATGGAGCGGTCTGCGGCGTGAGCACGGGGAGCTCAGACCGGAGAAGGGCGAGCAGGGACAGCCACAGCAGGTGGAAATCAGATCCAGAGCCAACCGAGCGAGCAGAAAGTACCTGAGCGCGGCTTCTCCTCCACCCCTTCAGCTGACGAGAACTACTTTTACCCTCCTCGTAAAAGAGAGAGACTAGGGGAAGGTGAAGGCGATCTGTGTTCTTAGGAAGGCTTCAGAGAATCCCCAGCAGGGCTGGCCGCCGCCCGGTACACCGAGCACAGCCATCCTGGGCTTCTGAAGATAAACCCTTTCCGGAGCATTCCAGCTGGAGTCGCTGGTACCGTTCTATTTTTGTATGTCAATATATATGCTCTTCGCCTCCCTTTTAAAAACACGGCCGTTTTGGGTAGCAGGAGTGACACGTGTCGGTACAGAGTGGGAATATTTACAGCTCTCTCCCTCTCATTTGCTGACACTTTCAGAGGGTAGGAGCGCTCTCTGTTTCTGAAACGGGCGTGTTATTTGGAAACTCTGTTCTTCTACCTGTCTATACATTTTGCACGCGCGAGCGTTTAGAAAGAGACAGCTCTTTTTAGCTTTTGGAGATCCGAACCCTAGGGGAGAAAAGATGGAAAAGGGGGCTCGACAGCGGAACAGCACCGCGAAGAACCACCCGGGTGAGAGCAGACCCGACACCAGCCCGGAGGCCGAGGCTGGCTCGGGAGGGGGCGGAGTAGCCCTGAAGAAAGAGATCGGATTGGTCAGCGCCTGTGGTATCATTGTAGGTGAGTCCAGGTCCCCTACGCCCCCAGCACCACCCCATCCCCTCCGGGGGTCCTCCGTGGGACTTTAACCCCTCCATAGATAGCCTCGAAAGCAGCTTGGCTTTGCCTGAGACCTGTGTTGTCAGCCACCTGCGCTGGTCAAGCCACTGGTCACGAGCTATGGGAAAGTGATGTCTGTCATACATCCCCGGGCCCAGCCAAGCCAGGCAGAGCCCTTCGTTCCTCAGAAGAGAACAAATAGAGTTCAGGAACCAGGTTGGCCCTGTGACCCAAGCACTGCCTGGGAATTTGTTAGAAGTGTAACAGATTCTTTCCGGCTCGTCCCTAGGCAGCTCTGATCCAGGCGATCCTAATTCAGGCTGAGACATGGATTTTTTTTTTTTTTTTTTTTTTTTTTTTTAACGAGCTTTAACGCAGCCACCCTCAGCAGGTTGTGGGCCCGCTTTTGGAGCATATTTAATATTTTGCTGTCTTATGTGATGAAGCTCTGCGGTGCGTGATACAAACAGCCAAAAGAGTAAGGGATACTGCTCTGACTCTCCAGGCTGGTCCATCCCATGTAGCACTTGTGAAACACATGCGTCAGGGCTGTTCTTCCTGTCTCACAGATGAGGAAAATATGGAAGGGAGAACCGGCTGGTTTGACCATGTTCTTCTCTAAATGGAGTTTGCCGTTTCTCTGGTTGCCTAGTGGGAGGCATCTGTACAGTTCACAGCCGCAGAAGACCCTGTGAGGTTCTTAGAGGAATTGGGAGTAACTTGAGTGTAGGGTAGAGGAGGAACTGATGAGGGAAATAGGTGTTCTGGTCCTGAAGCTCTTAAGGAGAGAAGCCTGGGCGATTCTGGGAGCTGAACGGCACTAGTACTAGGCATAGGCTTCCAGAGACAACTCCATGCCTACACAGTACACTCTTCTCTTTGTAAGGTAGCCCTGGAGGTGAGTGCTGGGCAGTGGCTGTCACTGCCGACCATCACAGAGGGGGCTTTAGTCTGCTGTCCTTGGCAGAGGGCTTCTTCCCAGGGAGAGGCACTCTGGGGCTCTCTCTGGAGTTCCTGTGTGAAGGTGTACTGTGTCTTGCTGCCCATGAACTAGTTTCTCTGGACGGCACAGTGTTCCGCGAATGGCTGAGGGACATTTTGGCACCAAAGCAAGAGTGACACTGGAGAGCACCCTTGAAGTCAAATAAAATCAGTACAGTATTTAGATAATCCTCTTCGTCTTTCCACCTCGACTTCAGTGACCATGTTCTCTCTGATTCCTTTCCTAAACGGACTGTCATCTAATTACCCTAAGCATTTGCAGTTATAAAAAAACAATGTTGTGAGGGAACAATTCCACAAAATAGTCTTGCGCTTTTTTTCTCGTTATATTTTCTTTTACTTTCCTTTTTCTCAAATGCCCTGAAAAAAAAAATGAATTCAACCTGGTACTCAATCTGTATAGCACATGCCAATTTAAGATCTAAAAATAGGCCTGAGCCTGTTACGTTTTTTATCAGTTTGACTGATAGGATTAGCACTGCCCACCCCGCTTGGGAAGCATCTGATTCATACACAGATGTTCACACACACAGACACACACACACACACACACACACACACACACACACTCAAACTTCCAGACTCTGCTTTCTCACCCATCCCCCAATATACACAGGTTTTCACGGATGGAGGGTATTTTCCTATATAATAAGGTTTGGTTTTTGTGTGTGTGTGGGGGGGGACGGTTTATTTGTGTTTGTTTTTTAAATATTTTCAAAGCCTGTTTTGTTTTGACAGAGTTTCTCTGTGTAACAGCTCTGGCTGTTCTGGAACTCTCTCTGTAGACCAGGCTGGCCTCGACCTCCCGAGTGCTGGGATTAAAGGTGTGTGCCACCACCGCCTGGCTCTAAGTCTTTTTCTTTAGTATTTTTTTTTTTTTCTAATGAGCATGCTCAGGTATAGAAAGTACAGTTTCAGGGTGGATGTTACTACTGATGTGTCCACAGCCTAGTGGGTGACGCTGCAGTGAGGGAGCAAGAGCTCCCCGTGGTGACGGTACGGTAAGAGGAAAGGCAAATCCGGCCCAGACACTCTGGTGGTTTTAGGGAAATCAGGATATTTTCCCGGAATGTTAGAATCATTTCACCTTCACTCAAGATAATCTAAAAAAAAAAAAAAAAAAAAAAAAAAAAAAAAAATTTGGAGCTGAGGATCGAACCCAGGGCCTTGAGCTTGCTAGGCAAGCGCTCTACCACTGAGC
Organism: Peromyscus aztecus; assembly: GCA_902168405.1. Taxonomy (NCBI): domain Eukaryota; kingdom Metazoa; phylum Chordata; class Mammalia; order Rodentia; family Cricetidae; genus Peromyscus; species Peromyscus aztecus. The sequence goes on along the minus strand of CABHPQ010001401.1, from coordinate 63,324 downwards.
TAAATCCCCAACCCCAAGAGCTTTATTTTTAAGGGTGACACGGGACAAAATCTTTTCTACATCCCCCAAGTGAGGAGAAGGTGGCCTGTCCTCTTCTGGATGGGTTTCCAAGTGGACGAGAACAACTCAGTTGTTTTCAAGGCCAAGTGTAAATATCAGAGATTATAGTTTCCATTCCATGTCATCCAGTGCTCAGTATGAACACCGGTGGAAGAAAGATAAAGAAATTTGAAAAGACACAGAAGGGCTAGGGAGATGGCTCAGTGGTTAAGAGCACCTGTTGCTCTTCCAGGAGGACTCAAGTTCAGTTCCCAGCACCCACATGATGGCTTACGACCATCTGTAACTCCAGTTCCAGGACATCTGACACCCCTTTCTGATTCCCTTCGGCATCATGAAAGCAAGCAAAACTTACACACACCAAACGGGTGTTTTTGTTTTGTTTTGTTTTTGAGAATACATTCTGCTTTTGCAGAGGACTCAGGTTTTGTTCCCTGCACCCACCTTGGGCATCTCACAGTCACCGGTAACCCCAGTTCCAAGGGGTCCAGCAGCCTCTTCCAGCATCCACGGACACCAGACATGCGTGTAGTACTATACATTTACGCATGCAGTTATCCACATAAAATAAAAATAAATCTTCTTAATTTATTATTTGTGTATATAGATGTTTTGCTTGCATGTATGTCTATGTATCACACATGTGTGGTGTCTCTGGAGGCCAGAAGAGGGGGTTGGATCCCCTGGGGACTGGAGTTACTCATAGTTGTGAGCCACCATGTGATACTGAGAATTGAACCCAGGTCTTCTGGAAAAGCAGCCAATGTTCTTAACCCCTAAGCCATCTCTCTAGTCTCAAAATAAATCCCTAAAAAAAAGAAACAAGTAATAACCAGACGATGGAGGCATACAACTTTAACCTCACATTCGGGAGGCAGAGGCAGGCAGATATCTGTGAGTTTGAGGCCAGCTTGGCCCACAGAGCAAGTTCCAGGACAGCCAGGGCTACACAGAGAAACCCCCCCCCCCCCAAAATAAGAAAAAAACAAGAAATTTCCTAAGTGAATCAGATTTTGTGTGGGAATGTAGCGCTTGCCCTGAATCTATCTGTTTCATGTCCTGCTGGTTTAAAGGAATAAGTTAAAATATGTTTCATATAAGCTCATAAAGTTTTATCCCTGGTCATCATGGCTGTTAGTTATGACGGGATGTAAGAGGAAGCAATAGAGATGCATGCTCTCAAGTTACTTATGGTCAAATCAGGGTGATGAGATCCATGTCCATTAAACAGGGAACATGGGCAGTTAACACTGTGGTATAGTTGTGCAGCAGCTGGGGCAGAGACAGGTGAATGGTAGGCTGCACAAGAGGAGAGAGGGTCTCAGCAACAACCCATTTAAGAAGCCTCTTGGAGGATGTTGGGGAAGAAGAAGTAGTGAAGGCCGTTCTCGGAGATTTTGTACATAAAGGAATCTTGACACAGATGTTGTTTCCTTGAGCAAAAATTTTGACTTAAGAGGTGCAGCTTAGCTGTAGACCATATGCTTGGTTGTTTTCCCAGACTCCGGAGTCAGTTGGAAGGAGGAAGGACAGAAAGGAGGGAGACGTTTCATGTAATGACTTTGCCTGTGACCCCATCCCTCGGGAAGCTGAGGAAGGATTGTTGAGAGTTTGGGGCTCAGAGGGGAGGGGAGGAGAGAAGTTCTACACATCTCTGAATCCTCGGTGCATCGGAGTGCCTAGTAAGGAACAATCTCTCCGACGACTTGAAACTGACTCAGGAAGGTAGCTGAAAGGAAACCTTCCAGGCTGTCTCAGCGGTGCGTATTTGTCCAGGGTGCACAAGGCCCTCGGTTCACTCCCCAGCCCCCCAACCCAAAAGCATTTTTCTAAACTACGCGTGGTAGCGTATGACCGTAATTTCAGCGCTCCAGAGGTTAAGGAAAAAGGATCTTGAGTTCCAGAGTAGTCTAGCTATACATCAAGATTCTACCTCAAAAAAAAAAAAAAAAAAAAGTGAAGCGGAGCAGCGGTGGCACACGCCTTTAATCCCAGCACTTGGGAGGCAGAACCGGGCGGATCTCTATGAGTTCGAGGCCAGCCTGGTCTACAGAGCGAGTTCCAGGACAGGTACCAAAACAACACAGAGAAACCCTGTCTCGAAAAACAAAACAAACAAACAAACCAACAAAAAAGTGAACAATAGGCATTTACCTAAAAGACTGCTGGGAGCCTAGCTTGGAAAAAATTGTTAAGCTAGGATTAATTTCATCAACCTGGATAATTGATAATTTTCAGTGTTTCCTGTTGTTGCCAGTGGTGATGGTCCTAGGGGTGGAATCTAGAGGCTCATTAATGGCAAGAGATCTAACCCTGAACTACGCATTACCATGGCCCTAACTGCCAGGCTATTACCTTCAGGTATATGCCTGGTCAGGGGGCCCTCTTCGTGGCAGATGCACCACCAAAAAGATGTGAGAACAGAAAAACTCATTGACTTCTGATACCAAAGTTCCGATTGATAGCCATTATTCCGTACATATTCCATGCCAGGCACTCATTATCTGCTTGTCCCCCATAATAACCTCCATGTGCCCAGCACACAGCGTCTTTTCTCACAGATAAGGAAAGGAAGGCTTAGAGGGATAAGCAATTTGCCAAAGGTCATACAACAAAAATGTTTGGAGACAAGATTCTAGCCTCAAACTCTTAAGCATTATCATCTATTCTTTCTGTTTTTCTCATTACATTTTGTATGTGTGTGTCTACTCCTCATGTGTGTGCAGGTTGGGAATGACTTGGGGAAGTCATTTCTCTAATTCTATGAGTCCTGGAGATTGAACTCAAGTCATCAGATCCCCCCGCAGAGCCATCTCGCCAGCCCTTTTTCTATTATTATAATACGTTAAACGGGCATTTTCCTTGAAAATTTCAGCAGTAGTCCTCATTTTTACAGGTAAAGCAACCGTTGCTGCATTTCTCTTGAGGAAAGTTTTAGCGTAAGGGGAGCTGGGTGGCAGCTGAGGGTGCCTGGAGGGAGGGAGACAGTGCCTGTGCTGCAGTTACAGAAACACCGAGGCCGCTCGGCCTGAGGCTGTTGGCCAACACAAGCCATGTTCTCATTAACTCCCTTGTAAACTATAGTCTTCCCTAGCCACGTGAGAGGTAGGTCTACCAGCTAGGTAGCTTTATACCAGTTGTCTATCCAGGCACTTAGCTGGAAAATGCTGGAAGTTGGGCCTAAAATCAAACAAGCCAGCAACAGCGCCTTTAAAGAAAAGTGTGTTTGTAATGTTTCCAGGATACTGTGTGCTCATAAGGGATATTTGCTGCTGCACGACAATGCTGGATTTAGGTCTAGCTACATCACTGACTCTCAACACAATTTTAAAAGACAATTTTTTCTTTTACTTCTTAGTCACAGGTTCTTACTATGTAGCCGAGAGACTGTCTTTAAATTTGCCACATAGCTGATCTAACTCAAACAATACTTCTGCCTTAGCCTCCCAAGTTCTGGGGTTATAGGCATGTGCCACCACAACTAGCTAGTGTTCATTTGTTTGTTTGCTTATTTGTGTTTGGTGTGTGTGTTTGGTGGTAGTGGAAATGTGGTTTGTTTTAATTAGTTGGTTGGTTTATGTATGTGTGTGTGTGTGTGTGTGTGTGTGTGTGTGTGTGTTTATATATATCTGTGTGTAGGCATGGGCATGTGAGTGCCAGTGCCTACAGAGCCAGAAGAGGGTATCAGACCCCTTGGAGCTGGAGTTACAGGCAGTTGTGAGCCACCCAACACGGACGCTTGAAACAGAAGTCTGGTCCCTTGAAAGAGCAATGTGCACTCTTAAACCACTTAAAGCCATCGCTCCAGCTTCTACTTTGTTTGAGGGTACAAAGTTCTGCTATGTATGCCTAGCTGACTTAGAACCCACTAGGTAACCCAGGACAGCCTCAAACTTTAAGCTTGTGCCACCATGGCAACCATTTTTTGAGACAGGGTCTCTCGAACTCAGGATGGCCTTGTAACTCTCTGTGTAGCCCAGGCTAGCCTCAGACTAGTGGCTATCCTGCTACTTCAGCCTCCCGAGCGCTGAGATTACAGCTGCAGAGCACACATCTGGCTTTTATTTGTTTGTTTGCTTGTTTTTGAAGTAGGATATATAGTGCAGGTCGGCCTAGCTTTTAGCTTCCTTTCTCAGCCTGCTAAAGGCTGGGATTAAAGTTACATGCCACCATAACCAGCTAAAACAAACTAGTATTTATTGAGCTCTTACTAAATGCCAATTCCTGTGCTATAAGGTCTTTGCAGATATTATTTTATTTAATCCTGTCAACAATCTTATGGAAGTATATGTTATAGCTACTTTAAAAATGGGAAAATAGAGTCGGGGAGGTAATTTGCTGAGGGCTGCACCCCTGGTAACTGAATGGTCTGAGTCCAGAGCCATTTAATAATCCAGAGAGAGGGGAGGAAAGTTGGCACGTGTCAGGTGGGAATGGAGGGGATCGTGGAGGGGGAGTGGAGACCAGGAGTGTGTGACACTGGAAACCTTTTCAAAATAGGGACATCTGAGCCAACTGTGTCGCCTCATACCTGCCATCTCAGTACTCGGAAGGCTGAGGCAGGGGGATACCAAATTCAAGGCCAGCCTGAACTACATAGGTGACACTGGGGCCAGGGGAGACAGAGACAGAGCAAGAAAGAGTGTGTGTGTGTGTATGTGTGTGTGTGTGTGTGTGTGTGAGAGAGAGAGAGGGGGGGGCAGGTCTAGTGGACTACACCACTTTAGAAGAGTTTACATTTTAGCCTCTAACATCACAGATCAGTGTCTGATCCCAGAACCATTTGCTGAATGTTGACTAGAGGGAAGGAGTCTGAGAATGTGTTTCTTAAGTTTATGTTCCACATTTAAAAAAAAAAAAAAAGCCATGGGAGTATTAGGATTTGGTTCATTCAGGATGAAAATATGTTAAAACTGTCATTGTTCTCAAAGAGAATCTGGGACAGAAGCCAGTTCAAAAATATTTCAAAACAAACACATCTTGGTGAGTAGGAAAAGGTATAGCCAACAGTCTAATAATAAGGAGCTTCTATCCAGTGAAACTCGTATTGCTCACCACGTACAGAGTGCCTGGTAAGAGCTTCCAGTCACCTTGCACAATTGGCACCAGTAGAGAAATAAAAGTTAGGTAGGTAAGTGACCAGCTGATAGCAGAGATGGAGTCCCACCCGAGTCCTTGAGCACTGCAGACATGCTCCCAGCTGGAGTACAAGATGGCTGGGACCAGGCATCCTGTTGCATGTTTCCTGCCTCCAGAAACTAGAGAGCTCAAGGGCAGTTTGTTTGAACTCGCAACTATCTGGCTCACATGTGTTCCCTCCAAGGGCAGAGTTATGCAGGATGAGTGGCCAGCAGGAAATACAGTCTGGAAAAGAAAAATCAGTACCCAGGAAAGATTTTTTCTTTTCTTTTCTTTTTTCTTTCTTTTTTTTTTTTTCTTCCGTTTTTCGAGACAGGGTTTCTCTGTGTAGCTTTGGAGCCTTTCCTGGAACTCACTCTGTAGACCAGGCTGGCCTCGAACTCACAGAGATCCGCCTGCCTCTGCCTCCCGAGTGCTGGGATTAAAATCGTGCACCACCACAGCCCGGCCCCAGTCAAGATTTTTAAAAGTGCCTAAGCCAGGATTGATAGTGCACGCCTGGAATCCCAGCACTTGAGAGGTAGAAGCAGGAGGCTTGTTACCCTTCAAAGCCAGCCTGGTTCACGTCTATAGTAAATTTCAGAGTACTCAGGACTATTTAGCCAGACCCTGTCTCAAAACAGAAACAAAATACAAAGCAAACAACATACGAAGTAGCAGGCCTAAGAGCCCATCTCATTTCAGCATTGCTGACACAGCAGAAATAAAAACACTGAACAAATCAAATGGCGGCTTCAGGGAGGTGGCACCGCACCCAGACCTTCCCTTGAGTCGGTTTACTGAAGTGGAGTGGAGGGGTGGGCGTCCGGACTGGGCCCTCTCAAGTTGCCAGGCTACCGAGGTTTTCTGCTTTCCTTGGAGAGCTAAGCCAGCAGTCTCTTCCCAAACCTACCTCCCCTCACCACACACACACACAAAAGCATCAGGAATTTCTGTTGTTATTCTTCATGTTTTCTTGTTGTTACTGTGGGATGATGGGCAAGATCTCAAAATGCAGCCAGGAGCAAGCTGTTCCAGGAACAGATTCTGATCTACAGAAAACAAGGACCATTCAGGAGCCCCGAGGGGCTAGAAACTGCTCTCTTCTGATTCTCCCCCCCCCCCCCCCAGTTCCAGGGCTTGAACTCAGGACCGACTCCACCCTAGACAAGTGCTCTCCCACTGAACTGTATCCACTGGCTGGCTTCCTTCTCTAGTTTCTAATTCCCTGCTGAGCATTTGGAGCAAGAAGAGCTATATCTTACTGGCCAACATGCCAACAGAGAACTGTCTTCACCACGCCCTTCTCCCTGGACACCTGGGAACGGCAACATGCAGGCTGTAGCCTAGGGCTGCCGAACACAGATGGAGGCTGCTCAGGGTTTGAACAGTGATTGAACGTATTAGGCCTTGTGCTGAGCACACGTGAACTTCATTTCTAAGAAGCAAAATAAAATAATGTCACAAGTCTATTCTGAGCTGGGCTATTTATAGAACAGATGAAGTTGGAGTTGAAAAGCTTTATCGATCACCCCATCCCTCATCCTCTGTCATGCTCACTGGTTTCCCCATTGGTTTGCTTTAAATATCCTCAGCATCGGCAGTGACGTCACTGCTTGGGGGAAGGTTTCGTAGTGTGCCTTGAAGCTGTATCAGATCTCAGGCAGAGCCGCACATCGTGAGAGCCGATGCTGCAGTTACAATGTGCGGTCCCCATCTGTATGTCTGGGAAGGCGTTCGCTTGCACATGGATGGAAGGCGTACAAACGCTTCAGGTGCTTCTTTGGAGTACAGGTCTGGGGGCATGGTTAGCAAGAAATAATACAGGAACTTCAGGCTGCTTTAAGGAGGCATTTGGGAGCCAGGCGTGGTAGCGCATACCTGTAATCCTAGCGCTTGGGAGGCTGAGCAGGAGTAAGGCCAGCCTGGACTAATAGAGCAAGACCCTGTCTCAAGTTTAACATATTTTAAAGAAAGTTTTAAAAGTCTTTGGACCCAGGCTCTGGAAATAGAAAGCTTAAACCAAAAACTTCCGTGATTCGGATGAGTGTGTTGAAGAGATCAAAGAACATTAGAGATCCGTCGGAAAAGGACAGGCTTTAGAGATAGTCTTGAGTTTGCAAAATGCTTCTGTATGCGTGATGTGTGGGCGTGGTGTGGTGTGGTGTGGTGTGGTGTGGTGTGGTGTGTGTGTGTGTGTGTGTGTGACTCCGTGCGAGCACAAGTGCAGTCATGAGTGTGACTGTGGGCATGTGCATGCCCCAGTACACGCGTGGAGGTCAGAAGGCAGCCTTGGGTGCTAATCTGCTTTTCACCTTTTTTCAGCGGGGTCTCTCTGTTGTTCGCCATCTCGTATACCAGGCTCGCTGGCTCCTTGAACTTCTAGGGATTTTCTTGTCTCCACCTTCCACTGCAGCACTAAGATTACAGACTTGCGGCTTTACATAGGTTCTGGGGATTTGAACCCAGGTCTTCATGTTTTCGTGGCTGGTTTTTTCCCCACTAAGCCATCTCTTCCACCCCTATGCACAATCTTTGCAAACTTTTTTTGTACCTAAGTGGTGGGGACCATGAAACAGGGCCTCATCTAGTCCAAGCTGGCCTCAAATATACTACTTGATTCTGACTCTCCTGCCTCTGCATCCCCAAGGTTGGAATTATAGGTGGGTACTCCCATGCCTGGTTTATGTGGTACTGGAGACCAAACTTAAAAATGTGTGTTTAGCCGGGCAGTGGTGGCACACGCCTTTAATCCCAGCACTTAGGAGGCAGAGGCAGGTGAATCTCTGTGAGTTCGAGGCCAGCCTGGTCTACAGAGCGAGATCCAGGAAAGGCACCAAAGCTACACAGAGAAACCCTGT
>CABHPQ010001401.1:6785-55185 GCA_902168405.1 Peromyscus aztecus | reverse complement strand
ACCAGACAAGCACTCTACCAACTGAGCTACATCCTCAGCACCCCCCCCCCTTTTTTTGTAATTTTAATATGCTACTTGTTTATTTAGCTGTAAAGTGGAAGTTCCTTTCTTTTGTTTTGTTATTGTGCCTAGGCTACCTTGAACTTACTAAGTAGCCAAAGCTGGCCTTGAACTCCTGATCCTCCTACCTCTACCTCCCAAACGCTGGGTTTACTGGGTGTGTGCGCCACCAAGCCTGGCTTAGCGGAGGTTCCTTGCAGACAGAGTACTAAAACAGACCTTCACTCTGGTCTGTGTTCAGTGACAGGTTTTCCTCTGCCGTTGGGCTCATCTCCTACCACCCCACTTCAGTTCTCACTCCCAACCCACATACCCCATTCACTAACGCTAGTTCAGAAACCTGCCTTTCACTAGTCTGGGTCAGCTCGGCTCAGGATCCAGCGGCTTAGCATCCAGCCTTTCTGGGTTTTTGTTTTGTTTGGTTTTGTTTTTATGGATTTGAATGGCTTCCACAGAGGTGTGGGTGTGATTCTCTTTTCTTCATGCAGCTTTTCTTTTGCTTTGCTTTTTCTTTTTCAAAGCAATCTTTAAAAAAAAAATATGTGTGTATTGCCTACAGGTGGGTGCTGAGACTTGAACCTGGGCCTTTTGCAAGAACAAGTACTCTTAACTACTGAACCATCTCTCCAGTCCCATGATTTTGGATTTTTGCTTGTTTTGAGTTTTGTTCTCTTTTTTTTTTTTTTGGGGGGGGGGGGTTCAAGACAGGGTTTCTCTGTGTAGTTTTGGTGCCTGTCCTGGATCTCGCTCTGTAGACCAGGCTGGCCTCGAACTCATAGAGATCCGCCTGGCTCTGCCTCCCGAGTGCTGGGATTAAAGGCATGTGTCACCACCGCCCAGGGAGTCTCGTTCTCTTTATGCCATGAAAGCTGGCCTGGAACTTGAGATCCTTCTGCCTCAGCCTTTCCTGGGTAGCCACCCATTCTAATAATATCATTATAATCACACAAACACAATTTCTGTTCAGCCTAATGTGGTCGGCTCTATTTTTACCTGAATGTCTTCATTCAGTCCTTTTTGTTTTGAGATAGGGTTTTACTATGTAGCCTTGACTGGCCTGGAACTCACTATGTGGATGAGGCTGGCCTCAAACTCATAGAGATCAGGCTGCCTCTGCCTCTCTAGAGCTGGAATTACAGGTGTGGGCCACCACACTTGGCCTCTTCATTCAATTCTCCCCCCTCTCTCCCAGGGGTGAGACAGGGTTTCTCTGTGTAGCTCTGGCTGTCCTAGAACTCACTTTGTAAACGAAGCTAGTCTTCAACTGAGAGATCCACCTGCCTCTGCCTCCTGGGTGCTGGGATTAAAGCATGTGACACCATGTCCAGGCTTTGTTCAGTTCTTGAGAGCTGAAATTGAATCTCACTTTCACGGTCCCACAGGTTTAGCATATCATATGTTCTTAGAGTATTTACTAACTATTAGCAGTCAGTTAAAAAAAAATCAATGGGAGACTGAGAACTCTGTGGTAGAGCCTTGCCCAACATGCATAAAGCCATAGACTTGACCTCTACCAGTGGAGAGAAATGATTTGATACTGCTGAGCTGTAGGTGGTAACATAGCAGAGCATGGTGACAGACACCTGTAATACCTCAAGCACTTAAGAAATAGAGTCAGCCCACCGGGCGGTGGTGGCGCACGCCTGTAATCCCAGCACTCAGGAGGCAGAGGCAGGCGGATCTCTGTGAGTTCGAGGCCAGCCTGGGCTACAGAGCTAGTCCAGGACAGGCTCCAAAGCTACAGAGAAACCCTGTCTGGAAAACCAATTAAAAAAAAAAAAAAGAAGAAGTGGAGTCAGGCCAGGCATGGTAGCACACACATTTGATCCTAATACTTAGAAGGCAGAGGCAGGTGCACCTCTGTGAGTTTGAGGCCAGCCTGGTCTACAGCGTGAGTTCCAGGACAGCCAGGGCTACATATTGAGACCCTGCCTCAAAGCAAACAACCAAAACCATTAACAAACAAAAAAGAAGTTGAGACAGGAGAATGGGAACTTATGTCCTTGGCCACAAATTGAGTTCAAGGCTTGGGTTACATAAGACTCTGTTTCAAAAACAAATAGTTAAGATAAGGCTGGCAAGATACTCCAGTGGGTAAAGGTACCTGCCTCGACGTCTGACACCCCAAGTTCAGTCCCCAAACTCACATGCTGGAAGGGGAGAAGCACCTCCTGAAAGTTGTCCTCCGACCTCTACATGTGCACCACAGCAAATGCACAGTTATATACATACACACAGAGGAAAGGTAGATAAATACATGCAATTTAAAATATTTAAATGGCTAAGGTAATAAATTGTTCTTTTTTTTTTTTTTTGAAGTTTGAAGAAAGATAAGAGTTTTTCAACTTTGACGTTGTTGCCTCTTGGGCCAGATCTTTCTTTGTTATGGGAGAGTGGTCATTGTTATGGTCACTGTGGGATCCTTAGCAGCACTGTTGGCCATTACACCCTCAGTGCCAGGAGTGCCCTTACTCCAGTAGGAAGACTAGAGGTGATTCCACACATTACCAGTTTTCCCTGGAGGTAGGAGCAAGATTTTCCCTGGTGGAAACCCACCAAGGAAGGCAGAGATGCTGGAGGTAGTGCGTGGGTCCCTGATAGGAACTGGCGAGAGCTAGGCTCTGCAGCCCCTGGGGCCACACTGCTTGTCTTTCAGTAACTGGTGGGTGGTGATTGGCTCCATCCATTTCATTAAAAGACCATGTATGAACAAGTACTTCCCAATTACCTTTCAAAGCAAGCATGTAGAGAGTGGGCGATCAATAAATACCACTTGAGATGCAATTACCTGCTGCCCGCCCCCCTGCAGCATCTAAAAATTATACCTGGACAAGCAGACAAATGAATCAGAGGATTCTTCATGGTCTTGGCTGTACAGTGCTGTTTGGTAGCCAAGCCTCCAAAGCCAGTCTACTGCATTCATCTCTGGCTGGACTCTGTCTCTACTGCTAAAACACTAGTCATTATTTTATTTTAGCATTTCATGGATTAGAGTATTTTACATAGTTGTAAGCTGCTTTGATCCCCACAGCAGAGTCAGTGGGGCAAGAGCCATGACTCCCAGTGTGAACATAAAGGAAATGAATCTTAGAAAAGCTGGAGTCTCGTGGCCTGTGAGTGGTGAGGGCTGTGGTTCCTCTAACCCTGAGTTTAGTGTCCACTGTAGTAAGGAACCCAGACCAGCAGAGTCATAGATAGCATCTGCATCTCTAGTCTTCAGTATGCAACTGACCAGGGCATGGGTAGGGGGTCTTGGCCTGCTCCCACCCTGACAGAAGCTGTCCACAGTCCTGATGGGAAAGTGTGTACTGTGATCGTTCACAGTGTGTGTGAGAGGATCAAAGCCTGAGCCTGCTTCCACACCAGTCTCCAGGTCCTAAAGCGCTGATGTTCTCCTCCTCACCCATTGGAGAAGTACAAATCACATTCACTTCAGCTTTCTCTGTAATCATGGCAATGGCCTCCGCCTCTAATACCCTGCAGGAAGCTGTGGCTAGACTTGAAGACTAGCATGAGTAAGGTCTTTGGATCGAAGTCTGCTGGGCATCACACGTCTGTAATTTTTCTCCTTAGGACATTCTTTGAGGGTTACAGCATTCTAGTGTGAACAAGCCTGGGTGTGAGTAATGCCATAATGGGGGTCACATGGGTGTTGGCACACAGGAGGGGAAGTTAGTGATTATTCCCAGCAAATGTGGATATTCTCAGTTCTGGCAGATTTCCGATGAAGACTTACTCACTAACACAACTTGGCCTCTCTTTTAATGAAACGGTTTGCATGGCTTTTCTTTGACAGAACAAGTCAAGCTAAGCCTCATTGTCCAGGCATCCTAAACTCCAGCTTTCACTGAAGATCTGGTGATGATTGCTGTGTTAACCAGCGTGGGTGGGAGCAGGATTAAGGCCCTGACCTCAGGCGTCTTGGCACAATGTCCAGTCCATTTGTATTTGGCAAATTCAGAGAAAGTACTGTATTATCTATCCTATCTTAGTGAGTCCAGAGTCTTATACCTAAACCACTTTCTATCATAACTTGTATTATCATCCTAAAAAGCATCTTTTTAGACCTTAAAACATCTTTTTAGATAAACAACTTGTGCTTTTATGTTTCTCAACCTTATAAACTTTACATCTCTTATGTAAATTTCTCTTCTGAATTTGGTAACAAGGAAAACTATAACTATAACTACCTGGTCTTCAACCCCATCAAAGACCCAAGAAGGATATAATATTACCTGAGTAAACCAGAAGTACAGAGCAAGCAACTTCCAAAACTATAGCCACCCAAGGTTCCTCTGCAACATTGGGGCATCCATCATCAGCCTACAGGCCTAGAATATCTGACAGACTTTTCTGTGAAGAAGGAACTTTTTTTTAAGATTTATTTATTTATTATGTATACAGCACGTATGCCTGCAGGTCAGAAGAGGGCACCAGATCTCATCACAGATGGTTGTGAGCCACCATGTGGTTGCTAGGAATTGAACTCAGGACCTCTGGAAGAGCAGTCAGTGCTCTTAACCTCTGAGCCATCTCTCCAGCCCAGAAGGAAATTTTTTAAGGACTGTCCTACCTTGTCTTGGCAAAGTTTGGCACTCACCTTCTTTTGTATCCTGCTTGTCCATTTTGGACAGCATACTGTCAGCAGTTGAGGCAAGGGCAGTTCCTTGCCCAAATGGCTAACTCTGCCACAATAAAAGCAAACTCCATATGGAGGTTCTTCAATGCCCATCATTCTTTTTTGAAGTGAATTGGTGCTGTGAGGAGCAGACATGTCTTACTGCCAAGAAAAGCCCATTATCAAAACATCCTAATGGCAATATTCTGTAGGTCTCTGAAGAGTTTGAAGACCATCTGTCTATTTAAAATACATCTCTATTTGACCTTGAAAACATACCTAACGTGACTATAAGTTTGATTGTTATAGATGACTATTAATTTTTATTATCCTAAATAGCTTTCAAGGACTAACACTTTACATTGTACTTTTAAATGAGCCATATAGGTACAATATCTTAAAAAAGAGTAGAAATATATATACAGTAAAACAAAAATAATTTTTTTTTTGTTTTTCAAGACAGGGTTTCTCTTTGTAGCTTTGTGCCTTTCCTGGATCTCGCTCTGTAGACCAGGCTAGCCTCGAACTCACAAAGATCCACCTGCCTCTCAAAAATAATCTTAAATTTGTATCAATATACAAAAATCCATACTAATATAAAATATTTGAGGCTAGTGGTTGTTCAAAAGTAGCCTCAACAATCCACCCTTTTATCCCATCATTTCTATACTATATCCTCCCTTTTTTTCCTTCAGAAAGAGATCCCTGAATCTAATCTCCTTTGTTTAGCTTTTTTCTTGACCATTACCAGTAACCAACCCCCCTAAATGATGACAAATATCCATAATCCATTGAATGACCAAAAACCATCAACCCCACCTCTTGGGAATGTGAGCATTGTGTTCTCTAGACTGCTTCCTGTTATCTGGGGGTAATGGCATCTTTAGGGGATCCTGAGAAAATTGAGATAATAGTCACATCCTGGGAGAGCTAACTGTATTATTTTTTTTGCTTAGTCTCGGTGTGATGGGAAAGTGTAGAGTTTATTTGAAGTCTTAGCTGGAGTAGTCTCAGTAGCTGGACCATCTCAGCTAGCAGCTTTGAAGTTGTTCTGGATACAGAATTTTGAGGAAACTATAACAGAGGCATTTAGAGGCTGGATCACCTGGGCTACTTGTCTTTATTGGTATCTGGTCCTTTTTTCTGAAAACACAAACTTTTAAAGGATATATATATATATATACATATATATATAATCACATTTATATATATGTATATATACATATATAATCACATTTTATATATACATCTGTATTAACACAAGTATGGAATGTGTGGTGTATATAAGTCAGCTAAAGATGATTTTTTTATTTTATGTTTGAGCAGGTAAAAGGCATCTGTCAACTTTATAAGTCCACTTGGACTATATAACCGAATCTCTATCCATGCCATACGAAAGTATGATATGTAATAATAAGTCTGTAGCCAACAAGGTTTATCAGATCTCATCCAGTCTCAGAGCTGTCCCCATGCAGAGGGATCAGCATACATGTCACCTGTCTTGTAGTTTTTATTTGGTTGGTTTTTGTTTTTTGTTTTTTCCCTTTATGTCTATAGCCAAGATTTTCAGGTCTTTCCCAGTCAAATCTGACCTTTACTAATTTTGAAGAGAACCATAACGTTTTGTTTCCTGTGGAAACAAAGGCATACTCTCTCCCCCAATATAACATATTTTTTGACTTCCATTTTGAAGTTAAGACATTCTTAAAATATATAGGTTGATTTAATTTAGCAGTTTCCATAATCCAATGTCTCTCAACAGCTATTTTTTTGTATATTATCATTTGAAAAACTCAAAATCAACAAAATACCATACAAGGATCCAGATACCCTGTGCATTTCCCATCTTTACATGTCCTATTCTTTTTATATGAATTTATTCTTTCTTTAAAGACTTTATTTTTAAACTATTTATTTTTTATGATGGTCTATATCCACTTTCATTTCTTTCTTTAGCATCTAAGCACATTTTAAAGCATATTATATCTGTTCAGAAGTTTTCTTGGTCTGGACCTGACTTTATGTGTATCTGCAGCCTTCTCTGACCACATGAGCCTTCTCTGACCACATGAGCCAAAACTGAACCTGCTCGGCCCTCTGCCACCAGCTTTGGGTCCGCCTAACCACCCCGGCTCTGGGAAGCTGCTGTGTCTGGGCTGTGGCAGACATTTCTATCTAGTCTCCTCCAAGTGCTCTGTTGCATAGCTGGGCCTCTTAAAAGAGCCACACCTCTGTACGTACGTTGTGAGCAATGGGCTCTGTGTACATGTCCCACATTAGGCACCATCTGAAACAAGTCTTTTTTCTGTCCAACCAGTCAGCTCCCAAATCACGACACAGAGATTTCTTATTAATTATGAAAGCTTGGCCAATAGCTTAGACTTGTTCCTAACTAGCTCTTACAACTTAAATTAACCCATTTATATTAATCTACACTCTATCGTGTGGCGTTACCTCTCTTTTATCTTGTACCTCCTGTTTCCTCTCTGTGTCTTCTGTATGCCTAGATTCCTCTGCTTCTTCCTTTCTCTCCCCAGAAATCCCACCTAGACCTCCTGCCTAGCTATTGGCCATTCAGCTTATTATTACACCAGTCACAGCAATATATCTTCACACAGTGTCCAAATATCCCACAACACCTTTCTAGGTCTCTATTTCTTCAACTGTAAAATGGGGATAATAATAAACAACTCCCTTGTTTCCTCCAAGAAATAATTAGTCCACAGACCCCTCAAAGATCAACTAGTGCCATGTACTTCATGTGTACTCTAACAGTGTCCCAGAGGCTGCAGAAGCTCATGATCCTGGTTGATCCTTGTGGCTGTCTGTTTGCCCAGAAACCTTAGTGGAACATTGACTCTTCATTCCTGAGCAGGCAGAGCTTTTAACAGGACACCCATCCACCCACCTTCCCACCGAAACTGCCATTCCCAGTTCCAAGAAATACCTGGCCATTTCCCCTTCCATTTTCACTACCGTAAGACCAAAGTCAAGCCTTGTTTTTTTTTTCCCAGCATGGCTTTTCTCACCCAGGAGCTGGTTTCATAGGCTAAGTTCTATTTTGTTCTTCTTAGACGGCTGTGAAATGTCCCTTAGATCATTCTTTTGATAATTCTGGGATAGGCAAGAGGCAAAGTCCTCTTTCAGCAACTCTTGACTCTAGCTCTCTCCTTTCCCAGGGCTTCCTGTCTTCCAGGGAATAGCATGACATTTAGCTTTGGCAGGCCAAGAGTATTTTTGTTTTATTGTTTTGTTTTGAGACAGAGTAGAACACTGTGGTTCAAGAACTGGTCTCAGACTCAAGGCAATTCTCCTGTCTCGGCCTACTGAGTGCTGGGACCATTACTGTGAACCAGCCACACTGCCCAGCTTGAAGGACCCCTTGGCAGGATGGCCATGCCCTGGGGCCCAGACTACTAGGTGAGGGTCTCTAAGTCTCCACTAAGACAGCAGTCCATAGAGAACATGGGTGGCAAAGATGTCTTCTTGTCTTGTCAAAGGACTTCACATACCATGTAAAGAAAGTGGGGGCGGGGGAGAAAGGTGTCTGTAAGCGCCGACCCCTTTTGTCTGCCTCTTCTTGGCCTGATACTTACATTTGAGCTTGATGTTGAGGGGCTGTTTTACCCCTTGGTTTTATTTCTGTATTTATCTTTGAAGGGAAACGTGTTGGAAAGGGAACGTGTTTCTATCTATGGCTTTGATTTTTTTTTTTTTAATTTTGAAAACAGGGTCTCACAATTTTGAAAACAGCTGGTCTGGAATTTGCTACATAGACCAGGCTGGTCTTGAACTCACAGAGATATGCCTGCATCTGCCTCTTGAATGCTGGGATTAAAGATGTGTGCCACCACCCTGACCATTCTGATTTAAAAAATAAAATAAAAAACATTTATTTTAGCTTTATTTGGGCTTTTGGGGGGGTTGTTTGTTTTTGTTTTGTTATATTTTGGTGGGATTTTTTTTTAATTTTACTATTTTGTCCAGGCTGACCTCAAACTCAAAATCCTGCCTCAGGGGCTGGAGAGATGGCTCAGCTGTTAAGAGCACTGGCTGCTCTTACAGAGGACCTGGATTCAATTCCCAGCACCCACCTGGTGGCTCACAATTACCTGTAACTCTAGTTTCAGGGGATCTGACACCCTCTTCTAACCTCTGTAGGCACCAGGCATGCATGTGGTCACAGACTTACATATAGGCAAAACAACCATACATGTTAAATATACAGACATACATATATGTACTGAGTACTTCACACTACATTTTTTTAGTTTGAAAAGTAACACCAGATTTGACATCTGAGAGGAACAGAGGATTAGAATGTGAATATTCTTTTCTTCCCTTTAATTCATAACTGTATTCCTGGCCCTGATTGCAAATTGTATTTTGGGGGCCAGGCATAGTGTTGCATACCTGTGAAGCAGAGACAGTTGGATTGGTGCAAATTCAAGGACAGCCTCGTCCACTAGTCTACATACCAGAGGTCCAGGTTAGCTAACTAATTGCATTGCATAACCTCATCTCAAAAGAAAATACAGTTGAATTTTGTCATGGAAGTGAATATCTTAGAACTGAATTGAGGTTGAGTTCTGGCTGTTTTTGGAAAGGGAAACCTAGAACTTTACACTTTGAAAAAAATTATTCACTGGGTGGTGGTGGCGCATGCCTTAATCCCAGCACTCAGGAGGCAAAGATTGGTAGATCTCTGGGAGTTCAAGGCTAGCTTGGTCTACAGAGCAAGTTCCAAGGACAGCCTGGGCTACACAGGGAACCCGTCTTGAAAAACAAAACTAAACAAGAAAGGAAGAAAAAAGTGTATTTTTTAAAGGTTTATTTTATTATTTTATGTGTAGGAGTGTTTTGCCTTGCGCACGCACCACATTCATACTTAATGCCTTCAAGGATCAGGAGAGGGCTTCGGATATCCTGGGACTGGAGTTATAGGTGGTTGCAAACCCCATGTAGGTGCAAGGAATTGAACCCAGGTCTTCTGCAGGAGCAGTAAGTGCTCCTAACCACTGAGCCAACTCTCCAGCCCAGACTTTACACTTTTTATCTCCCTGGTGGTTTTGAGGCAAGGTCTCCAGGGCTGCCTTTCCCACATGGATCTAGCTGGTCTCTGCCTCTTCCCCTCAGGTATTGAGTAGGGAGCTGGGAAGGACGAGAAGGGAGCTTTCAAAGGGACCTCATCTCTACCTTCAATGTAGGTATGAATGAAGTCAATTTAGAAAGACCTGTGTCGGGGCTGTCGCTGCTCACCTCCTGCCCTGCCCAGTGCGCATGACCCAGGAGCCCCCTTTCTATGCTGCTGGCCTCTCTCTGAGAGGCCTCCAACCTGGAGCATGCAGAAGTGGATTAGTGAAAAGAGCACCGGATTAACCATCAGGAGACAGCTTTCAAGATCCAATTTTACCCATCAGTAGCTGAGGAATTTAGAGAAAGCCACTTAACCCCACAGTCTCTTCATCTCTTGGTCAGTAAAGTGGAGAGAAATTCCTCTCCCTGTGATTCCGAGGGTCACATGACACCATGGAGAGGAAGGCCTCTGGGATACTGTACTGCTGGCTTCGCACGTACTGCAAGGCCGGCGCTAGGCAACTGCGGCTGTTTTATGGGTTTGTTTCATGTTCTCCAACAAGGGTGGGGCTGATGAGTCCGTGCAGAAAGCAGCTTCCAGGGCTGTTATCTCCACTCATAAATGTTTTGTTTTGTTTTAAACCAAGGTCTCACTCTATAGCTCAGGTTAGCCTGGGGCTCCTCATCCTCCTGCCTCGGCTTCCCAAGTGTTGGGGTTCCAAGTATGGGTCACTATACCCAGCCGATAGTCACTAAGTTGTCATAGCGTGTAGCCACAACCTGTCCGAAGGAATTTGCCCTGTGGCTCATTTTTGAAGCTTTCTAGTTGGCAGATGGTCTCTGAGCAGAGCGTGTTTCCAGTCCTGTCTCTTTAGCCACGTGAGCCTGTGTCCCCAGTCAGAACATTCCGAGACTCAGTATTTTCTGCCGCAGTCGCTACTGTGTGGCCTCACGTAACTCACTCGCTTCTCTGAGACTTGCTTTCCTCCGCTGAAAATATGAGCAATGTTAGCTGACTCCGTAGGACTTTTTTTCAAGGGAATAAATGAGGCTTGTAAGTTCCTGGTGAGCACATGTCAGTTCTCTTTACCCTACTCTTTACCCTACTCTAGGAAGAATTGTTCCTGGACATACCTGCCCAGAGATCGTGGAAGATCTTGGAGACGTTTTAGAACTAGATCAGAGATGAGAGCCTAGTCAAATCATTGCTGGACGGCATACCCCCTCCCCCGTCTCAAAGACGCTTCAGAATCAGACCAGAGATGAGATGGCCCTGCAAATGCCCACTGTCCTGACCTCACTGAGTCTTTGTGCCTTGTGCAGGGAACATCATTGGCTCGGGGATCTTTGTCTCACCGAAGGGTGTGCTGGAGAATGCTGGCTCCGTGGGCCTGGCTCTCATTGTCTGGATCGTGACAGGCATCATCACAGCTGTAGGAGCCCTCTGCTACGCCGAGCTGGGCGTCACCATCCCTAAATCTGGAGGTGACTACTCCTACGTCAAGGACATCTTCGGAGGACTGGCTGGGTGAGCAAATCTGGAGGCCTGAACGGCCCAACATGGACATCCGACCTTTTGACATACCAATATGACGTTGTCATCTAAAAATGTATTTATGTCACACACGCATAGCTGTCCTGGGATACATGTGGCCCACAGGCTGCAGGTTGGTGCCACTGGTAGAGGAAAAGGAGAAATCTGGGACAGGAGGGTCAGATCAAAAGAGGCCAAAGACAGGAGTTTCTAGTCTCAGGTGTGTTGCCCACCGTGGAACCAGAAGATAAGCCATGTTACAATTCTTATCATTGAACTAGATGGACAAGAAAGATTCTATTAACAAAGTAGATGGCAACACTGACCACAGAATTCTAGGAAAAGCAATCACAAGAAGAAAGCCCTGGACTGTGACACATGTGGGTGACCTCCTTAGCGAGAACATTTGTACCCAGTCAGAGCATCCTGAGATGAAGCACCCCTCTCCTCACATTGCCAAGGATGATGGCCTCCCCCCAGAGTCAAGCCCTGACCTTGAATTTTCTTGGCTTCTCTAGCCCCGACTGAGGAAATCATCCATCACTAAAGGGCCAAAGTGTGTGCAAGGCGCTTACCCTGCAAATTCCTATTTGATGCCTCCCTGGCGATTGCTTAGGTAGCCACACCTTTAGGGTGTGCTTGCTGTCAGGATTCGGGGGTTGCATATTTAATTTTTCAACCAGTGGATGTGGAGGGCTAAAGTTGCAGAGAGGATTAAAAGGGAAAGGAGAAAGCCCAAACACCAGGATGTGTGTCAGCACTAGCTGAAATGTATGGAGGTCTTTGCTGTTATACCATGCCGTTGGCATTACAGAGGGCTTAGGGTCTTATCTGGGGTAGGGTGGGAGCTGGCCTCTTCAGTATCTCTGGAAGCAAAAGGGGAAATGGCGCCTTTAACCCACTAGTGTTTGCTCATTTGCTCAAGACTTCCCCCCATCCCCGCCTCTTGCCTGAGGTTTCTGCTGATGGCTCTGGCTCCGTGCCATGCCAGCTGATGATTTTCCCGTTCTCCCTTCAGGTTCCTGAGGCTATGGATTGCTGTGCTGGTGATCTACCCCACCAACCAAGCTGTCATCGCCCTCACCTTCTCCAACTATGTGCTGCAGCCACTCTTCCCTACCTGCTTCCCCCCGGAATCCGGCCTGCGACTCCTGGCTGCCATCTGCTTATGTAAGTGGCATCTGGACCTCATTTCAACCTCCCTCAGTCTTCCTGATGACCTTCATGTCTCGGTTCCTCTTTCCTTTCTTCTCCTTCTTCTTCTCTCTCTCTCTCTCTCTCTCTCTCTCTCTCTCTCTCTCTCCCTCACTACTTCCCATTCCATATAAATGTGTTTTGGATGAGTGGATTCTCCGTAGAGTTACCTAGTGTTGCATAGAAAGCCAAGTATGTGGCATAGGCTTGTAATCCCAGAACTTGGAAGGCCAAGGTAGGAGGAGATTGAGCTGGAGGCCAGCCTAGGCTCCAGAGAGAAAGCCTATCACAGACAAGAAGTAGAAATGACTCCTCGGAGACACAGTAGCTTGCGGGGGGCCAGGATGCTTCACGTTGGCACCTCCCACCTCTGCTGTTAGCACCTCCCACCTCTGCTGTTAGCACCGCCCACCTCTGCTGTTAGCACCTCCCACCTCTGCTGTTAGCACCTCCCACCTCTGCTGTCCGATTTCTCGTTTGAGCCTCATGGCCAACCCGTGAGGTGAGCTGGGCCATATTCCCCTCTTCCTAGGATAGGTCAGGAGACCAAGAGCCAGGCAAGTGACTTTCTAGGAGGCAGACCCTGCAGGGAGTCCAGGGCTTTTGAGTCCTTGGCCTTCCAGAACAGTGGTGCTGGCTTCTACCGCTGCTGAGAAGGCCCTGATAAGCTCATGACAGGCAGCTGTGGGGATTAGAAACTGCCAACTCTCACACATTTTGAAGTGTGTTAGAGGAGAGTTTATCCCTTGTCCATGCCCTGGATAGGTTTTTTGGTTTTTTTGAGACAGGGTTTCTCTGTGTAGCCCTGGCTGTCCAAGAGCTCTATACGCAGGCCAGGCTGGCCTCGAACTGACAGAGCCTGCCTCTGCCTCCTGAGTGCCAGGTTTAAAGGTATGCGCCTCCATGCCTGCCTTGGATGAGTTATTTTGTTTCATTGTTTAAGTGGAGAAAAAAGCCTTGTAGACGTGGTTAGGATCTAATTGGCCGCAGTGTAAACTCGGGAGGGAAAGCTGCCTGCGAGGTGGACTCGCCAGATCCTTGAGAGAAAGGTTCTGCGGAGCTGACCTCTAGGCATTCCCAGCCCTAGGCTCTGATAGCAATGATCTCAGTGCGCTGGGATAACTCCACGTCGTCACTCAAACACTAACTCCTCAAGCAACTGCTTGTCTGTCTCAGAGGCTGCCCTCAGAGTTGACTCAGGGCCTTTCCTCCCTACACAGCTTCTGACAGTGTAGGGACTGGCCTTGCTCTTCATTTCCAAGTCCAGCTATTGTCCTTCTGTCTTGCTGGTGTGATGAGGGAGGGGTGACCCACCACTCTAGACGACCTCCCAGGACAGGCATCTGAGACCTTAGCAAGAGGGCTTTGTTTGGCCGTGGCGATCAGTCCTGACGTAGACTCTACACCTAGGCAAGGTGAAGTGTGAGGACCAAATCCCTTGTTTGGGGGCAACAGTCACATGTTTGGTCTGGTCTGCTTACAGACCCAGGGGTAAAGGAGTGTGTGCCCCAGATTCACGCTTCTAGCACCCTCAACTCTACTCCACACATCCTGATTGCTTGGCCATATTGCTGTCTGCCTCCTTGTAAGATCGGGTCATGAATTGTAACCAACCCAGTGTGTGTCAGGGGGGTGTCTGTTAGGAGCAGGGATCTTTCTGCACCCCGAGTCAGCCTGAAGGAGAGTTGGAGCATATGGGTTTTAGGGTCACTGACTGGCTTTGTAGCTGGAACTGGGGGCAGTGTGAGAAGGCAGGAAAACTTGCTGTTTCTGCCATCAGACAAGCTAACCCGAGGAGGAAGAAGGAAGCACATGGGTGCCAGCTGCTCCTCTTTCGGTGGCTTGTGCACACAGTCAGCTTCCTCCTTTCTGCTGATGCTACGAAAGTCTCAGACAACAGGGCTCCTCTGACCCTCTCCTAGAAATCCAGAACTCCACGACTGTGTGGTCCCTCCCCTAGGAGAGGAGCCAGACCAAAGTATGCACTTCCTTTACCACAGACCTGCCCCGGGTTTGACACTTTGCACAATGACTCTGGAGTTGTGAGGTCTGTGCACACTCACACCCTGCCCTGTCCAGAATGGCCCCAGCCCTTCCGGATGGTAAGATGAGCTCTTCTCCCTCTAGCCAGCTCCAGAGAGGCAGGCCGCATACAGTACACCCCATGCCTACCCTCCCTGGACACTGCCCAGACAAGTCAAGGAGCACTGGAGACACTTGCTGTCTCCCTCTCTTGCTGTCAAAGATCTAATAAAGTCTGTGTGGCCCTCCTCTGCCTCCTGACTGGAGCTGCAGGGAAATCGCCTCCAAATGAACAGATCCCGTCCTGTCCTCTGGGAATAGTAATTTTTCACTATCCTTGAGACATGAGTCTAGGTATTATTCCAGCAGAAAAAAAAAAATCTTAAACCCAAATTTATTCCTCCTGCTTCCATCAGGGGACTAGTGGAGGCGGAGGAAGGGCCCCAGATGCTTTGAGTGAGATTCTGTTTTCTAGTTTGTTGAATGTTTAGTTTGGGGAGGTGCGGAGAGGTGGTCTTGCTCTGGAGCCCAAGTTAGCTTTGAACTTGCCGTGTAGACCAGGCTGGCCTCAAACTTGCGCCAGTCTTCCTGCCTCAGCCTCTCTGATGCTGAGATCACAAGTCACCTCTTCTGCTAGTACTTTTTAAAAAACCCACCTCTCTAGACTTCTTCAAATAGTCTCTCATGGCAGCCTGTGTTGAAAACGATGTGTTGATGCCGTGCTTCACAATGCTGGCATCTTTGGGGCAAGGAACTTTAGAGACAAGATTTTGCTATGTAGCATATAGCCCTGGCTGACCTGAAACTCAATATATAAATCAGGCTACCCTGAAACTCACTGTATATGATACTATGTAGACCAGGCTGGCCTCAAAACCTTGAACTTGTGGCTGTCCCCCTGTCACATCTGATCAACTCCACTCCCTGCTCTGTGACAGGACTCTACCATGTAACCCAAGGCACCCTTGAATCGACTATGTAGCCTAGTTTTGAACATGTCATTCTCCTGCCTCAGGTTCCTGAGGGCTGAGTTTACCTTGGGTGAGGGTGCCACAAACACCCTGTTACGATGTCTTTTAGCCCAGTATTCCCTCTTCCCACCACAGCCACCATCATCCAGCGTAGCCCAACCTCTTAGCAGGTCCCGGGTAAGCCAGCTATGGGAAACAGTCTCAGTGTACTTTGGAGATGGAGGCAGGAAGA
Source organism: Peromyscus aztecus (assembly GCA_902168405.1). Taxonomy (NCBI): domain Eukaryota; kingdom Metazoa; phylum Chordata; class Mammalia; order Rodentia; family Cricetidae; genus Peromyscus; species Peromyscus aztecus. The sequence goes on along the minus strand of CABHPQ010001401.1, from coordinate 39,478 downwards.
CACCAAACCTCAACATACTTTCAAGAGAAGCAGCAGAGAGTGTCTTAGTCAGGGTTCCTGTTGCTGAGACAAAACCCCATGACCAAAAAGCAAGTTGGGGAGGAAAGGGTTTATTTGCTTACATTTCATCATTGCTGTTCATCACTGAAGGAAGTCAGGACAGGAACTCACACAGGGCAGGATCCCAGAGGCAGGAGCTGATGCAGAGGCCATGGAGGGGAGCTGCTTACTGACTTGCTTTCCATGACCTGCTCACCCTGCTTTCTTATAGAACCCAGGACCAGCAGCAGCCCGGAGGTAGCACCACCCACCATGGGCTGGGCCCTTCCCCATTGATCACTAACTGAGAAAATGCCTTACAGCTGGATCTCATGGAGGCATTTCCTCAAGAGGCTCCTTCCTCTGATGACTCTAGCTTGTGTCAAGTTGACACACAAAACCAGCCAGGACAGAAAGCATGGCTGGGGGGTGGACATTTACACAGGAAACTCTGCTTTTCACTGTCTCATTTGGCTGATGATTGACTGGACCATTGAGTCATAAGAGGTTTGAAGGAAGGCCACCCTTGGTGGAGCGATCACTGGTCTATAATTCGGGGTACAGCGAGAGAGTGGGTGTGTCAAAGCCCGGGGCTAGGGTTTGCTAGGAGAAGGAGGAGAAGAGGCCAGGCCTAGTGCTGTGGCGGCATCATTTTTGGAAGCTATCTCAAGAGAAATGAAGTTGGGAGAAGCCAGATGGGGGTGGAGAGGCAGAAAGAACCTGATGTAACTGGCCTGCCTGCCCAGAGCCTGGAGCGGGTGGGGGAGAGAGGACAAGAGGAAAAGAAGGAACTGAAGAATTGGACCTGCTTGTGCAACCACCAGGGCTTCTGTGAGTTATTCTATTATTTAGGTCAAAGCTGATTACTCGCTGCTGAGTCAGCAGAACGTCCCTGGTCACCAGGCAGTAATAAAAGAAAGCATTTGACATCTTAATTTGATGAAAAGCCTTTCTCTCTGGTCTCCAGAGCAAGCATATTAGTGGGGGAGGGGTGGGAGAGACTGGGAAGTGTTAAAACTCGGGTTTGACGCGCCGGGCTCTTGTGACTTGTTTCTCTTGATGATCTGGAAAGTCAATGGCTGTGGTCTCCAGCAGAACAATGAAATAAAACATAAAAGAGTCTTAGTGACACACCTCGCCTTTGCCCTCAGCCTGCCCCTGCGTGGTGCTTATGGTAATGGGGGCCAGATACTCTTATGGTTCTAATCCACCTAGTGAGGTGTGAGTGAGGTACACAGATGTAGCCTCCCCAGCTCGTCCCTTTTGTCATGTGGTCCCATCTTCTATCTATCACATGACTTCCTAAAGGGCAAAATTAAAAGATTTCGTTTAAAGACCTTTTTTTGGTTTTTTTGTTTTGTTTTGTTTTGTTTTGTTTTGTTTTGTTTTGTTTTGAGACATCTCCAGGCTGGTCTAGGACTCAAGCAATTCTCCTGCCTCAAGCCTCCCAAATACCTACTGGTGCACACCACCAAGCCTAACTTAAAAATCTCAATTAAGTTTGATTTTTCTTCTATAATCAGGAAACAACTCTTTCCACAAAACAGAATAAGTGTTTGGGGGTCTGGAGAAATGGCTCAGCAGTTAAGAGCACTTGCTGCTCTTGGAGAGAACCAGAGTTCACTTCCCAGGAACCATGTCACTTTGGTGATTCGCAGCCATCTATAACTCTAGCTCCAGGGGAATCAAACACCCTCTTCTGGTCTCCTGGAACCCTCATGCCCATGCACATAAAAACATGCAACACACTCATATAAGCATATATTTTTGTTTTACTCTGGAAAAAAAAAAAGAAAAGAGTAAGATTTCTAATGTCGTAGCAGGTAAGGTTGGTTTACAGACAGAGAAGGGCTTGAAGAGACAAAAGCTGGAAAAGCAGACCAGTAATTTCCAAGCTACTGTCCTCATAAATGAAGGCAAGGGAGACATGGTCACCAGAGAGCTGTTGATGAGCTAACGTCAAGTCATTTCAGATTATTCCTCTGTATACGGGTTAGAGCAGAGGGAATCTGTCATACTGATTGAATGTGACATCTTTGGAAATTGTGGCTGTTATCTCTCTAATCCTGAGCCTCAGAAGGTCGGGTAAAGTTTGCTGATGGCTTTGGTAACACGGATGACTTCATTTTGAGGTTCAGCCCAGTGCAGGGGCTTAGCGCAAACATGGCGTCCCGTAACTCCCATTTAACAACTGTTCTAAACAGGGTAGCTGCGGTGACGCAGTGGGTGCTGGCTGTAAGGGGTGCCCTCTCATAGTCTGTCGTCTGAGTCTTGGCCAGGGGCTGGGGGTATGCTGGGGATGAACCCAAGCTCTTAAACACATGCTAGGCAAGTTTTCTACCACCAAGCCACACCCTAGCCCTCCTCTAAGAATCATGTTTCCCAACTTTTTGGTTTCTGCCTCTCTTTCTTCTTTTGGAGATCGGCATGCATTTAAGATAGTTCCTGGCTCCATTCCTTTCCTTTTGGGACTAAAGTCACGGCCCAGCATTTTAATGACAGTGTTGTCACTCACATAGACTTCTTGTAGACCTTGCCCTAAAGAAATTCCTTCTTCCTCGCCCTACAGAGAAAGGAGCACACAGCCCTGCCTGCATAGCAGAGGGGAAATGCCTCTTATCTTGGGCTCCATCTCTCCGCAGAGATTCCTAAGAGATTGTTGTTCCAAGGCTGCAGATTTCTCCCCATTCCTTGAGCTGTTTGGAAGGGAAAGAACTTGAGGCATTTCTTCTAGCCCTGGGTCACACTCAATCCCTCTGCAGAGGCTCTGGCTGCCTGGAGCAGGGCGCTGCCCTGGTTTGCAAGCCTCCTGCAAATTAATCCCTTGACAACAGACGCTTCAGCAGCCTCTAAATCCCCTGATCTCCGTTCATCTTCTCTTGAGCCTTCATGTTCTCTAGACTCAAGCTTCTCATCCTCAAACATTAAACATTGCTCAGATGCCTGGGTGGCGCTTCCTTCTTGCCTTTCCCTTGTCCCAGAAGACTTCTCTGGCCAGTAGGCAAAAAAGCAGAGCTTGAAGGATGTCTTATGATAGGCAAGAAAGAACAGATTATATATACATAAAGAAGGGGACCTCCTAAAGGCATTTGAGCGGCAACACATGATTTGTTGAGGAATAACATGTGATAAAGTCCACACTTGATGAAAGAAGGTGAAACCTGAAACATAGAAACAAGTTAAGCATTTGTCCAGGCTGAGAAGGTGGTGGTAGCCTAAAATGAAACTGGTCTCACAAAGATGTTATGTTGTGAGAAGCCGGAAATTTTAGGGGTGGAAGCAACTGGCATGTTGACCTTTTTGACCACTGAGGAGTAAGAATCTGGGGTGCCTTGTAAGTCAGAATGAAGTGTGCAAGGTAGCCATGCCCGTGCTGGGGGAGGAGCAGTTGGAATGTTTTCTCTCTACCTCTGCCTTCCAGGTCCTCCCAGAGTCCTGATGGGTGCTGAGCAGGTTTGTGCTTAGAAGTCTTCCTCAGGGTGGCTATCCCAGGTTTCTGCTAAAAGGACTGCTGTAAAGCAGTGTAACAAGGGGTGGGGATGTGGCTCCGTGGCAGGACACTCGCCTAGCGGGCACAAAGGTCTTGGTTTGATCGCCAGCACAGGGACAAAGTGAGAGAGAAAGAAAACATTAGTTAACTCAGAAAAGACTTCCCCTCTTGGGAAGTACTGGAGGAGAATCACAACACTATCCAACCGTCACCAAATACCCGTAACACACCAGACACTGTTCTCAATAGGCATGACATAGAACAAAAAAACAAAAAAAACAAAAAAACACCCTTCATTTTGCCAGGCATCGTGATATACACATGTAATCCCAGCATTCAAAAGCCGAGACAGGAGAACTGCCACAAGTTTGAGGCCAGCCTGGACTACATAGTGAGCTCTAGGCTAACCTGGGCTACAGAGTGAGACTCTAAAATTGACCATTTGGAGACAACCAGGCAATGTCCAGCACAGACTGGAAAACCCAATGGGCTGGGGCAGGAAAATGTTCTTAAATATGGTTCTTTTGATGGGACTATAGGTTGTTTAATATAACCACATTCCAGAATAAACAGTAAGAAATAGAACTGAAGACCAAGCTGGTTGGTACATACCTTTAATCCCCATACTCAGGAGGCAGAGGCAGGAGGATCTCTGTGAGTTCAGGGCCAACCTGGTCTACATAGCAAGACCTGGGATATTCAGGGCTATATAGAGAGACTCTGTCTAAAAAAACAAAACAAAACAAAGAAATACAACAAAATAGGAACCCCATTATGAAGAGATCAGCTTTTCCCAAGGTAGTAGGAAGGTACTGAAGGATTTCAAAACAGAGGAGTAACACTATCGGAGTTGCATTTAGAGGACTCTGCTGCACAGAAAAGGATGGATGGCCCTTGGGGAAAGGCCAGGGACAAGGAAACTGACTGCACTGTAGTTCCAGGAATCTAGGTTAGAAATGTCCGTGAGGTGACTCAGGGACAGGGGTAGAAAGAAGTTAATGTATTTGGTGTTTAGGAAATAAAATTGCCAGGATTGCCGAACGTAGTGGTTCTTGCCTTTAATACTAGCACTCAGGAGGCAGAAGTGGGATGATCTCTGTGAGTTCAAGGCCCACCAGGTGTACATCACTAGTTCCAGGTTAGCCAGGACTATATATAGTGAGACCCTGTCTAAAAAATACAAAAATGGTTGCCAGGATTGGGTGGAAGAATCAAAGAAGGCACATTTTTCTTTCAAGGGGGGATATATGTAGATAAATCATGACGGCACTAGAACTTATTCTAACGTTTCCCCCTGCTGTGGGTGGCTGGCTGCTGTCCCTCCAACCCCTCACTCCCAAGAGCCGTTACCAGGACTTGAAGGAGACATTCCCTGCGCCTTTGGGCTTTATGACTACAGGGTCAGAATAAATGCCCACATCTTAGTGCCGTTTGGCCTTCCTTTCCTATCAGGCCTCGGGGGTGTTTCTGTTTCCTGTTGCCCTGAAAATGAGGGTGTCTCAGTCGTACCCACTAGCAGACACTCAGTCTTGATCTCCAGTAAAAAGAACAACTAATGGCGTGGGCTTTATATTTTATACATCATGGTAAGCAATTGCGTATATCACAGAGAACTCGGTGGCCATGTTCCCTAGAGACCCATTGGTTCCAGACACTGGAGCCACCGGGTTGTGTCCTGCCTGTCCTCGGGCCAGGCTTTGGCTCTCCACCGCCCTCCTGAGAAGAACTCTTTCTAGTTTCACTACGCTTGGCTGTCCGACCCGGGTCGCCTCCTTTTCCAGCCTCCGTTAGCATCTCTCCTTGCTTCCGACTTTCTTTTCGCTCTTGGACCGGAGTTTTGCTAAAGCTCCCTCCCTGTACGCTGTGGAGTGTAGGGCTTGTTTCTGTGACTGTTTCTACTGTTTGGGGAAATAAGGAAGAAGCTCAAGGGTCCCTGAAGCAAGTCCTCCGGGAGTTCAGCTTCCACCAGGAAGATGCCCCTTACTTACTTGTGCCAACACAGAAGCTTGGGTTCTCCTCCGCCCCTCTGTTACCACTCCCAAGGATCACTTAGTTTTTCCCAGGGGAACCCAGGGCTCTGATTTATGAAATCACCTGTTAGTAGTCTGGTGAACTTTTCAGGATTAACATTATATGCCAGATTTACATCACATGCCCGAGACCATGAACTCAGGGGACTTATGGGATTATGAGGGTGAGGCCCGACTGCTACCGAGCGAAAGGGGCAAGATTAGTTAAACAAGTCTGAGTGCTAGCCGCCCTCACAGTTGGGGTATAGCTGAACTGTGTGGGGAAATTACGGCACAGTCCGGGTTTATAGGCCTCGGTGAACAAGTCCACGAGTCTCCCAATCTGAGAACCTACCAGACCTCCCAGGACCCACACCTACTTGTTCCCCCAAGACTGAATATGATAAAGAGCCAGTCAAACCCTGCTGAGCAGCTCAGACCCAGCAGAAGCAGCCATCAACCTTGCCCTGTGTCCGCGGCATCAGCTCTGAGAGCTGGGAAATGAGACGACAAGAAACTTCAGACATAGTTGGAAAGAGAGGAGCAGGGTTAAAATGAGGCTCCGTGGGGGGTGCGGCATGGCATGGCATGGCATTCCTGCTGTCTCTACTACCCCGCCCAGCTCAGAGCCATGTTTAGCCAGCGCTGAAGAAAGAAGTACTTGGCTCTTGGAAAACGCTGAGCGAGGTGTTTCAGACTTCTTGGCTAAACTAAGTACCGAATGGTGATTCAGCAGAAACTCCAGGTCTCGCCTCTGGCACTGGCGAGGAGAGGAGATGAAGGAAGAGGAAGAGAGGAGGAGGTGGCGTGGCCGGAGCTCAAAGTGTCCCGGAGAAGCGGTGCCAGGCATGACCTCCAGAAACGCCGGCTGTCCGCTAACCACCCTCCTCCTCCTCCTCCTCCTCCGAGGGCTTGTCCTTGAAGCAGGAGAGGAAATGCTCAGAGAACCCCTTCCTATAAAAGAGAGTTCTGAGGTTTCTAAATTATCAGTGCGTCAAGATGAAAGGGGCTGGGAAAGGGGCATATACTCCGCTACGGTGGGCAAGGTCTATTTCAAAACCAAAGCACCACTGTATACTTCACAGCACTTCTCAGGATCAAAGCGCCACTTAGGAAGAAAGGCTGCTTTGATTGTTGGGATGTCGCGGCTCTGTTTTGATGCTTTGTCTTTGGCGGTCAGGTTATTTACATCGATAACTTCCTGCAGTCACGTTGTATCACATGTTCAACAATGCCAACGTTTGTTGTAGGTACGCAGGGTGCCTGGAGGCTTTACCGTGTGGCTCCTCACCCCATGTGAGAACTGTCTCTGGGTGGTGGTGCACACTGGCATTCCCAAACACTGGGAAGGCAGAGGCAGGAGAATCAGGAGTTCCCAGCCAGGTTCAGCCACACAGAGAGTTTGAGGCCTGCTTCAGCTTCATGAGACCCTGCCTTAAAAAAAATAAAATAAAATAAAATAAAAAATAAGAAAGAAAGAAAAGAGAAGAAGAAAGAAGTTTCACTGGGGAAGATGTTGGAGTAGTTCTTGGAAGCTAATTCCCTGTCTTCCACTCCTACCCTGCACCCATCCATCCACTTCAGCCTCATTGAGGAAGAACAATTGCTCAGTCCTGCAGCTCTCTGGGCAGAACCAGACCTTATCTCAGTCCCAGGTTATGTGCCTTAGAACTCGAAGCACTATTTTCTTTGCCTATCAGTGCCTTTTGGCAGCCAGCACCAGTTACCTCCTCGATCTGGAAAGGGATGGGGTTAGGCATGCCCAGTGTTTCCAAGATTAGAAACCCGTGCCCAGTTCCTCCTCTGAGTGGTGGAAGCGGCCAAGGAACCCTTGTCCAGCCTATCACAGAGCTGAGCGTGGTCACACCCTCTCCAGCCACTGGGCCAGTGCCCCAGCAGCCTCATGGGCACCCTGCAGGTCTGTGCACACAGACACCTTGTCCTTCTGCTGTGGGCCTAGAGCCACAGGGGCAGGCGTTGTCGGCCAGAGCATGGCAGAAAAGTGCATGCCCCAGCCTAAGGTGAGACCATGGCACCAACCTTTCTGGCACCCCACTCACCCGGACCAGGTGGAATTTATAGCTAGTTCAGACGGCGGGATGCTCCATCCCAGAAAGGTGCTTATTTTGAAGTTCGGGAGAGGAACAGGGTGTTCTGGTTTTACAAAGTGGCGTCACTGCTTCCCTTTTCCAGCAGCTGTCTGCTTATTGCCTTGCATCTTTCTTTTTTCTGTCCTGGCCTTCACTTTCTCTGCCTTCTGCTCCTCCCTACCACCTTTTCTGTCTCATTTGCTTCCTACACCATTTCTCATACTCTCTCTTCTTCACCATCTGTCTTTACTGACTCTGGTACATCCATACATCCTCCACCACCTCCCTTTCTCTTTCTTTCTCTTTCTCTCTTTCTTTCTTTCTTTCTTCCTTCCTTTCTTCCTTCCTTCCTTCCTTCCTTCCTTCCTTCCTTCCTTCCTTCCTTCCTTCCTTCCTTCCTTCCTTCCTTTCTCTCTTCCTTTCTTTCCTTAAGACAAGGTCTCTTTATATAATCCTAGTTACCCTAGAATGCAGTATGTAAAATGGTCTGGCCTCAGATTTGCCTCTGCCTCTGCCTCCTAAGTGCTGGGATTGCAGGTGTGTGCCATACTCAGTCATCCTTTCTCCCCTTTCCACACACTGTTTTTACTTCCCTAAAAAGATCGGGAGGAGAAGCCTACTTCTGGCAATGTTAAACATAAATAAGCTTTTCCAAGCTGCCTCCAGCCCAGTCCTGATTAAGAAATTGAAATGAAGCCAGGCATGATGGCATATAACTGGAACAGTGGAACTCATAATTGAGACTGAAGTGTGTTCGAAGCCAACCTGGACTACATAGGAATATTCTGTCATTGAAAAAAAAAAATCACGGAGGGCTAGGAACAGCTCCGTGAGGAAAGTGCTTGGTGAAGAAGCATGAGAACCTGAGTTCCCATCACCACAGCGCTCGCGTGGAAAGCCAGGGGTAAACACGCAATCCCGGCACTGGAGGCAGAGACACGAGGATCTGGGGGCCTGCAGGCTAGCCAATTGGTGAGCTCCAGTTTCAGGGAGAGACACTATACCAGAAAATAGGTGGGAAGCAATGAAGACATCTACCTGATGTTGACCCCTGGCCCTCACGTGTATGCATGTTTCCTCACACGTATGTGCATATGTCCCATACATGTGCAGACATAGAGAGAGACCAGCTGTGGTCGGGCACACCTGTAATCTCTGCACTTGGGAGGTACAGACAGGAGGATCAGCAGTTCAGAACCAGCCTGGGCTATCTCAAAACGCATACATACACACAAAAATGCAAATGGGGTTTCCCAAGCTCAGAGGGAATGTGAGACTGTGACGTCAGGGCAGAAATCAAGTCATCCATGGCAAACGGCTTCTGAGGATCAGCCTGGTTGTCCCCTGCTTGGCTACTCTTGCATGTCAGCATGCTACTTCCTGCTGCTCAGAGTGCCACCTGGATTGGGGCCAGATCAATCTTTGGGTGACAGACTCAGTTCCAAGAGGTACTATCCGCAGTGATCATGGGTACCTCCAACAGGAGCTGAGGAGGTGAAGTGACAGGAAAGGGTCGCTTAGTAGACAATGAAACACCAAGGCTGGGCTTTGGCCAAAGGATTGGAGGAGCCGTCCCATCATGCCTTTGCCACTAAATAGCTGGGTCTTATTTACTCATGTAAGACGAGGTTCTGAGTTCCACAATTCTCCGGAGGCTAGAAATATGCATCTGGGGAGTAGGGCACAGGCCTGCATATCTACCCCTAGAGTAAAGCATTGGCTACATATCTGGTCCATTTATCTCAAAACAAGCAATCTAGCCCTCTCTCCAAATAGCCTTATCCCAGTTTTCACTGTCAGCCAGAATCGAGGGCTTCAGGGCCAGCAGCTAGTTTGGCAGGATGAAGATGGAGGAAAGTGTTCGTGGCTCCCTGAGACAGTACAGAATGACTCTTTCCTCAACCAGAAGCCAGAGCCCCACACCCAGAGGCATGGCACACTTGAAAACAGTTTCTTAGTACGGAGTGAGGATGGCCTGTACTTCGTGGGCTTTCTTCTGGGAAGAGAAGTGGCCACCCTACACACACCCGGATCTGCTCAGCATTGCAGGCCATCACCTGCCCTGTTTCATAGGATCGTTCCTTCATGCAGAAAACAGACACTCCCTGGAGCAGCACAGTGAAGCCCGTGGAAAGCTCCCGAATATTTCCTGTGCAGATTTATCTGTCCTCCATTCAGTGGGCTTTAGGCATCAATTCTGTGTCACCGTTTTGAAATGAAACACCAATCGTCACCAAATACAAAGAAACTTCACTTAGGCCAGGCAGTGGTGGTGCACATCTTTAATCCCAGCACTCGGGAGGCAGAGGCAGGTGGATCTCTGTGAGTTTGAGGCTAGCCTGGTCTACAGAGCTAGTTTCAGGACAGCCAAGGCTATACAAAGAAACCTTGTCTCAAAAAACCAAAAAAAAAAAATTTCACTCAGAACATGCTCCAGGATCTCAGTGGCTACTGCCTAGCAGGGTCAGTCATGGCTGTGTGTGGATGGATAGCTTCTCTACTGGCCCTGAGGAGGTCAGCAGCAGCAGCTTTCTGTGGGGCATCCCCTCTTAGCAGCTGGAAGCATAAGAAGTAGCCATTTGTTCCATTGTCTTCCCATTTCTGGAGGCTGAGGCACAGTTGGCCATCTTGGCTTCTGGCCCAGTCTAGCCCCACAGTCCCTGCTCCGTCCCAGGGATCCTACATTTCTAGATAGCTTGGGCTCAAGGACCTCAGAGTGGGTGCTTTGTAGAGAACTAGCATGAAAAAAAAGAAGAAACCAATTGGAAACTGAGAAAAAACGGGAACTTGGGAATACAGGAAGAAGTACCAGGGGTCAGTCAAACAAGGCAACTGTGACCGTGGCGTGGCCTGGTGTGTGATATGACCTCTTTTTCAAACGAGTGTCTGTACCTGTATCCATCTCACCGGCCTGATACAACCTCTTTAAAACCCACCACACAGGGCTGAAGAGATGGCACCTGGGTTAGATTCCTCTCACCCATGTCAGGCAGCCCGCAGTTTCCTGTACTGTCCCCTTCTCCATCTGTTTAAGTTGTCCTCTGGCTGCTCTGCCAGTGTGAGCCTGAGAAAACCACGTTGCACCAGCCTTCGTTTCCAGTGGGGATTGGACCCAGGACTTTGTGTGGGGGAGGCAAACGCTCTGCCATGAATTCTACCTATCGCTCTCTTTACTTTTTTGAGATAGGGTCTTACCAAGTTGCCCAAGCTGGCCTTGGACCCATTCTTGTAGTCCATGCAGGCTTTGAACTTGCATCCTCTGCCTCAGTCTCCCAAGCAGCTGGGATTACAGACCTGTACCACCAAGTCTGGCTCATGTTCTCTTTTTGAGTTTATGTTTATAAACATTTTTTAAAATTAACCATCTAAAGTTTTAGACAGAGACGCACCGATGACAAGGTATCTTCACAGGGTGCAATGGACTGTTCTAGACACAGAGGGGGTACCATGGCTGTGCGTACTTCAAGTTATGAAGTCCTACCAGAGTTAAAACTGCCAAGTCCCTCTGAGGAAGCGTTCTTATCTCCTTCCCTCCGAGTTCCCAACACCCTCCCACTCCTGACCACTTCTCTCCTTACACTAGCCATTCTGAGTTCTACTTACTAGTTGCACCCTCAACCGACACTCAAAACTCACCCAATCTTCCTCTGACCAGGATCGAGAGTGGCAGGCGTAGCCCTGACTGTGTATGTTCTGAGGAAACCCAAGCAACGTTCCAGCTCCCTAACCCAGTTTTAGAACATTCTAAATGAAGATTTGTTTATACTACTGACCACTGGTGTTTTGTTTCAAATGGTCTCAAGGGCTGAATTTTAAATTGCCTCTTTTATCTATAGTTTATAATCATAAATGACTCCACCCACTACCATGCTCCTTGTCTGTCCTTAACCTCACCTACTGAATTTAGCCGAGAGAAATCACAGAATGGGTTCCGTCAAAGTGTGTCTAGTGTCTACAACAACACAGTACACTGTGTGACCTCTTTCTAGCTCTGACTCGAGGAATGAAATCAGTCACAGGACTCTTGAGATCATCTCTCCAGTGTTTGTTTATTTTCCTCAGCATTAGGGACTGAACCCAGGGCCTTACACAGGCAAAGCACCACTCTGTGGTTGAGCCCCAGCCTCAGCCTCTTGGCTTTCTCTCTCAACTGCTGTCATGACCTTTGATTATAACTTCAGGTTAATAAAATAAGGAGACTCACAAAACAATGGGGGCGAGCCGGGCATGGAGGGGCACACTTGTAATCCCAGCTCCTGGGAGACGGAGGAAGGAAGATCAGCAGTTCAGATTCACCCACAACAACATATAGAGTTGGAGACTAACCAAGGATGTATGAAACCCTGTCTCCAAAACAGACAAGCAAGGGGATAAAGAACAAAGGGATCATGCCTGTGAACATCTTGGCAAAACCTGTGGTTTTGTTTTTGTTTTTTATTTGGGGGACGAGGTTGGTCCATGTGAGCCTGAAGCTGTCTGGAATATGGAGAGATTTGGAGGAACCCACGGGATTAGGTGGAGAAGGACTATTGTTTCCTATGCTTTGGGTTTCTCTAAAAGAAGAGGGAAACTACTCTTGTCCATGGTGGGACAGCTACCCAGAGAGGAAGATCAGAGCCTTGCCCTAGTTGTGGGGTTCCAGCTTGGTTGGGCAACCAGGGAGCTGAAATGTCATCTTGCAGTAGGAAAGTGTGCCGACTGCATTAGCCCACTGCTGACCTCACCTTTGCGAGCCCACTTCCAGAGAGCTCTCCTCTTCCTGCTGGACCCTGGAGTCCGGGTATACGTTGCCCTACTATTTGGGTACTGGGGTTTGACCCCAGGGCACGCGGTGAGTGCACACTCCACCCACTGAGCCGCAACGCACCCAGCTCCACCCAGTCGCTCTTTAAAAGCTTTTCTCTTGGGAACCAGGTTCTGCTTTCTGCTGTTTCTTTCTTTTTTTGTTTTGTTTTGTTTTTTGAGACAGGGTTTCTCTGTGTAGCTTTGCGCCTTTCCTGGAACTCGCTCTGTAGACCAGGCTGGCCTCGAACTCACAGAGATCCTCCTGCCTCTGCCTCCCGAGTGCTGGGATTAGAGGCGTGCGCCACCACCGCCCGGCTTCTGCTGTTTCTGCACAGTGTCTGCTCTGTATTCCTCTTTTACTGCTGCTGTGTCAAATCACCACACTCTTAGTGGCTTACAACTACAACTTTGTAGTAGAAGTTTTTCATTAGCCGCCAGCCTGCAAATAATGGCCTGGAGACTTGTTATTGATTATGAAAGCTTGGCCTTAGCTTAGGCTTGTCTCAACTAGCTCTTATAACTAAATTAACCCGTAGTTTTAAATCTATGTTCTGTCACGTGGTGTTACCTCGCCTTCATCTTGCACCTCCCATCTCGTCTCCATGTCTCCTGGCTTCTCCCACGTCCCTAGATTCTCCTCCTCTTCCTTTTTCTTCTGGGAAGTCCCACCTGTACCTCCTGCCTTGCTTTTGGCCCTTTGGCTTTTTGTCACACCAGTCACAGCAATCCACCTTCACACAGTGTACAAATATCCCACAACACAACTTGTTGCCTTACGGTCTTGGAGGTCAGAAGTCCCAAAGTCAAGTGTCAGCGAGGCTGTGTGTCTCTGGAGACTCTAAGGGGTTTTTCCAGTTTCTAGGGTCCCCCTGCATTCCTTGACTCATGGACCCTTTTGTCTTCAGAGTCAGCAACAGCATCTCCAGTGCTCTCTCCTTCCCTCCCTCTCTCCCTGTTCCCATCCCTCCCCCATTTCCATCATCAACTCTTTTTTTTTTTAATGACTCTTGTCTCCCTCTGGTTGACTCTTGTAATTACATTTGGGCTAATAATATTATTCAGATAATCCAAAATAAGCTGCGTTTCCAGATCCTTAACTGGATCATATTTACAAAATTCATTTTCAATATTTACAAGTCCTAAGGCTTAGAACGTTGGCGTCTTTTGGGTGGCCATCATCCTGACTTCCTAAGAGAAGCCTGATGCTAACTCTTCAGAGCAAAGGAAGTAAAGGAACGACTTCTGTGTTACCTAAGGGTCAAAGTTTGAGAGTCAAGTCTGAGGTGAGGCTGGGCACACTCTCTCTGCCGGGAACAAGATGGTTGTTTGCTGGGTTTGGTTTGTTTTTCTTACCAGCACCGAGAATTGAACCTTAGGACTTCGTGAATGCTAGTCAAGCACTCTTTCACTGACCTATATTTCCTAGAGCAGTGGTTCTCAACATGTGGGTCACACCCCTTTGGGGGGTCACATATCAGATATTTACATCCTACATATCAGATATTTACATTATGATTCATATCAGTAGCAAAATTGCAGTTATGAAGTAGCAATGAAAATAATTTTATGGTGGTGGTGGTGGTGGGGTCACCAGAGCATGAGGAACCCTATTAAAGGGTCGAGGCATTAGGAAGGTTGAGAACCACTGGTCTAGAGACTCCCTTTCTCCCTCCCCCACCTCCCTCTTCCTTTCTCCCTCTTAGAGAGGGAGTTGAGTCACACAAGCTGACCTTGAACTCAAGACTCACCAGCTCAGCGGGTCTTCTTGGTGGTGTTTTCACTAATTCAGGAAAAAAAAAAAAAAAGAAAAAAGAAAAAAAAAATGCCCAAGAGAATCAGATAAGCTTGGAGTTCCACAGAACTCCAGAGACCAGTGACCATTGGGAATAGGTTACCATGGACAAGAACTAGAGTTTTCCATTACTTTTTCTAGCTAGACCGAAGCTATGGAGTTTACATTGCTGGGGCCCTTTCCCCACGATGCCCTGCGCTGGCCTGGGCCCCATATGGATACTCGCTGACTCATGCGAGCTCTGCTCTCAACACATTGTTTTGTGCTTACCTTTTTTGTTTTCTTTTGGATTTGGGGGCGGGTGCTGAGAGGGGTAGTTAAGGCAAAGTCTCTGTAGTTGCCAAGGCTGGCCTCAAACTCATGCCAGCCCTCCAACCTCAGCCTCCTGAGGGCTGGGATTACTGGCTTGTACCATAATGTCTAGCTTTCAGTTGTCTCTCAATTCGCCCACATACCAGTGTGCCTGGCCCTGGTAGACTGTGTGGACAGGTGATGGGTGGATAGAAACCGTTACATTTTGAGCTATAGCGCCCCTGGTCCCCATCTCCATGTGGCTTTCCTGAAGTCACTGTATTCCAGGTGTGCAGAATTCAGGGTCTAGCTGCACAGAGACAGAGAGAGCATAGTCATTGGCAGCAGAAAGGGGTGCTGGGTGGCAGATGGGCAGCACCAGGCCTCCTGCGCAGGAAGGCCTTGGCAAACACCCAGCAAGTATTGCCTTCACTCTCTGACCTTTCCTCTCTGGTTGGAGGCTCAAGTTTCAGCTGCTGTGAGGGAAGCTGTTCTGCTGTACCAGGAGACTCAAAGTCCCCTCTCTCCTCTCAGTCACGTGCAGTGATGGCCCAACCATAGAGTGAAGGGTAAGCCTTGGACCTGGGGCATTGTTCTGAGAGATTAGGGGGCACAGGCAATCTGCCCAACCCTGCTACTTCTCAGCATCTGTCTTACTTCTGAATGATCTCTTTGACACCGAAAGGTTACATATTAGTCAGCGTCTGAGTTCTTGTGTAGAACTGGCGGTGACAGAAGACACTAACAACAAGACTACATGACCAAACACCTGCCCTTTGGTCACCTCGGTCACACCGAGTCTTGTAAAGAGGATTTTATGTTTTCTGTTCCAGCACTGGGGAGGAGGTGCTGCTGTGAGTCCATCCTGCTCTGCCTTCTCTCAAGTGCTTTCCAGTCACCCCTCCGCCCTGCCTTTGCCTCCCCTTGCTGGAAGATGCTTTTGTTCTAGGGAGGTTGAGGGATCAAGACACAAGCCCTTACCTTGGAATCCTTACCCATCCCTAAGCCACATGGGGTTTGTTTTCTAGTCTTCTTTTTATAAGTCTTTCTCCTTCACCCCAGATTCATCACTGCTGTTGCTGCCTGGATTTCTGGGTATGGGACACCTGGCCTTGTACCCAGCGTATCTCAGGGCCCTGGGGAGAAGATGAGGTCACGGTCAAGTTGTTTAGAGTGATTTGGGTTGGATTATCACCAGGCACGTGACTCTGAAATCCTTACTGAATTGAGTAAGATAACCAAATGTGTATTTATCAAGATCTCTGTCCATCTGGAACATTCTAGTATTTACAAAATGTTCTCCCTGTTCAGGCACTTAAAATCTTCCAGGAACATGTTTTGATTCTCCTGCTATGGTGGCAGGCTGGCTAGTAGCTCTTGCATGAGGAATCAAGAGTTTCTACTCTCAAAAGTCAGACTTTCAAGTTACTCTTTCAATGCTATAAAAACAACAAGGGATTGTCTCAATTAATGAAATTCTAAGGGAACAGGGAAGAATGGTATGTGCTGTGGAATTCGGAATGAGATTGCAGAGCTAATGGATTATGGCATTTCTTCCTTTGTTAAATATTTGTTGTGCATCTGCTGTTTGTAAGCACCGATGATAGGTATGCTTGGGAGCTAAAGATGTGAAAAAGATAAAAAGAAACAGAGCGGCAGCCCTGGCTAACCCAGTACTTGATATGTACTCTAGGGTAGCCTTGAGCTCAGAGCAGTCCCCCTGCCTCAGATAACTTTAATATGAATAGGTACCACAATGAGATATAAGCAAAATGGTGTGGGACTGCTCCACCCAGGAACAGTCTATAAAATGTGACTGATGCAGCTTACCTTGCAGGCATGTTGTTGGGAATCAATAAAATTACAAAGCTTCGTGGAACAGGTAGGTCTGGAAAGGTGGGAGGAGTTTGTCGGCTCCAGATAATGCAGGGAAGAAGATCACAGACAGCTAGCTGGTCATGCAGGACCTTCCTGCTTTGCTGACGTGTCCGCAGGATCTAGCAGGGTTGGGAAACATTTGGAAAATAGGAGTCCACTTAAGGATAAGGTGTTGCTGTAATTACCATTCAAGTGAAGTCAGAGCCCTTGGGAGGCATGAAAGACGGAGTAGTCCCTGGCCTTTATAGCGTTGTGTGTAACTTTTGAGTACTAGAGAGTATCCTGATCACTAGTTCAGGAAAAAGAGAGCCAGGAAGATTTTTTTTTGTTCCCTTGTTCTCAAGTACTTTGCAACAATCTGGAAATCAGGCGTGGTTGCTCACATCTTTAATCCCAGCACTCTGGAGGCAGAGGCAGGCGGATCTCTGTGAGTTCGAGGCCAGCCTGGGCTACAGAGCGAGTTCTAGGACAGCCAGGGCTGTTACACAGAGAATCCCTGTCTCCAAAAACAAAACAAAGAGAAAGAGAGATGATGGAGAAGCTACAGTGAAAACTTTATTTTCATGTTTAACATTTTCATCACAGTGTAGGGAAACTGCCTGTTCAACAGTTTGTCTCTACTGTTTTCTAATTCCTTTTTTTCACCTCCCCCCGCCCAGACGGGGTTTCTTTGCGTAACTTTGGAGCCTGTCCTGGAACTCGCTCTGTAGCCCAGGCTGGCCTTGAACTCACAAAGATCTGCCTGGCTCTGCCTCCCTCAGTGCTGGGATTAAAGGTGTGTGCCACCACCGCCTGGCCTGTTTTCTAATTTTTAGGCAGAAAGATGACAGATGCCTAGCGTTTACCTTTCTGTTTGGTTAGCACTGTGTTCTTTTATACATATATAAAAATTATCTGCCACCCTGTCCAGCTCTTTGCAAGTTTGGGGGCCTTGGAGGGGTCAGTTCATTGTCAGAGTTTAGTGTTTTGAGACAGGGTATCATACTATAGCCTAGGCTAGCCCAAACTCATTATGTAAACCAGGCTGACTTCGAACTCTCAGCGATTCTGCATCATCTCCTGTTGGGATTACAGGCCTGGCCTCCATACCTGGTTTCTTTGTAGGTAGTTTTAGATACATAGTAACCCCAAACTGGTAGTACCTGAATATCCATCAGAATGCAAAAGCAACCTTGTATCTATAGAATGAAATGAATAGTACCTAACAATGAAAACAAACTGTTAACACAGAACAAAACGAGTGGATCTCAGTGTAAGAAGTCAGATCCAAAAGCCTACAGATGCTGTAATTCTGTTTGTGTGACATTTTGGAATAAAAATTGTATTAGTGGTTACCAGTGCCGGGGGAAGAGGGTGAATGAGGTCCAAGAAGCAGAAAACACAGGCACAGTTTTAGAATGTTGGGAATATCGAGTGTGATAATAACCATTATCACAATTCATTTGTCAAATCTCAACAAAATGTACTTACTCTTTAAGAAGGTGAATTTTGAGCTGGCTGTGGTGGCACAAATCTGTAATTCAGACACTTCAAGAGGAGGCTGAGGCAGGAGGGCACAAGTTTTTTTTGTTGTTGTTGTTGTTGTTATTGTTGCTTGTTGCTTTAAGGTGAATTTTATACTTTAATAAACCTAATTAACAAGAGTCCCTAACCCTCTGTTGCCCCAGAACCAGGCTCAGTAAGGCAATATCCAAGATTATACTAGCGGCTCAGGGTTCCCCATGAACAGGTCATAACTGGAATCCTAAGTCCATTCTGTACCCTGATCATGAATAAGTCTCCTCCTGAGTCAGTGCCCACACGTCCCTGCCTGTCTGGCTTCTGGCCCTGGACGAGGAATGCATGCTCTAACCAAGCTCTAATTTGGGGCATGTAATCCTCATTGTAACCTATTAAGCGAGCCAAAGTTTCTGGTCACTGGGGCTGTCGGTGTGAGCTGGGAGGCAGGTTGCAATGTGTCCTGCAGCCTCTGAGGGCTCGTCTGGTGTCGTTTCAGTGCTGCTCACGTGGGTCAACTGCTCCAGTGTCCGATGGGCCACCCGGGTTCAAGACATCTTCACAGCTGGGAAGCTCCTGGCCCTGGCCCTGATCATCATCATGGGTGTTGTGCAGATATGCAAAGGTAAATGTCGTGGGAACCACAGGACTCCACACAGCTCTTCACCCCTCGCCTAGACACATCCTGAGATTTCCCCGGTGTGACTTAGACTGACTTCTGCTGTCCATTTCCTTGACTACGGGGATGAGAAACTTTTCCTCGGTGTTAGGGATGCCCCACCTCCACTCCCACACTCGATCTTGCAAAGATCCATCTCTCCACACTTGCCTCAGGACTAACACAGCTAAGCAAGGGCCCCAGGATGCTTGCTGAACTCAGTGGATATTTTGCTATAACCTTAGGGAAATAGTTCCTTACATTTTTTTTTTTGTACTTTGTTAATATCTTAAAATGAAGAAGCGAAGAGGAGAATTTTATATATTTCAATATTACTCATAATCTCCCGGGGTGGCGGAGGGAGAGCTCTACATTCTTGAGGCCTCTGCCAACATTCCCCATTGGATTTGATCTGTATTTGGTTTCCATGGGACCCGCAGCACTGCTGGGCTCTGCTCGGAGGAGGCCGGCAGCGTCACTGCCTCTTGGAGAAAATGAAATGACAAACAGGAAGACCTCCTGTCTGCCCACAAGCTCTGAAGGCAGAGTGGAGAGCCTGCAGACAAGAGTCTGTGCTGGATACTGACTGCCCTTGATGGTTTTCATCAGCGGGATTAAGCCCTTTGTGTGGGGGCGGGGTGGGGGGTGGGGGGCCGGTGGTGATAATGTTTTCAGGAATTCCTAGGCTTAGGAAACATTATCCGATCTTTTCAAAGATAATGAATCCTTCCTAACCTGATCTCAGTTCTTTCTCCTGCTCACACAAATCTCCTGATTTCCTGTCCTAATGCTGGGTTACAGATATCTAAACAACACAGCCAGTTACTCTGTGTTATCCTAACCTTTTTTAGACAACAGCTGTGGGTATCTGTGGTGTGTGTGTGTGTGTGTGTGTGTGTGTGTGTGTGTACTCAAATCCAGGGTTTTGCACATGCTGAGCAAACACTCTACTACAAAGCTACATCTTCAGTCCAGAAGAAAAAAAAATTATTTTATATGTATGAGTGTTTTGCCTGCACGTGAATATGAGTGCCACGTGCATGCCTGGTGCCTGTAAAGCTGGAGGAGGGCATTGGATCATCTGAAAGTGGAGTTTCAGAGGGGTGTGAGCCATGCTGTGGCTGCTGGCAATCAAACCTGACTGCTAAGCCTGGGAGGGCAGGTCAAAGGCTCTTTATTGAAGGACCCAGAAGGAGACCAGATATCCCTTAGGAAGTGGTGGGCTATTGGCAAAGCAAACAAATTGCGCTTGAACAGACAGGATCCTGGAGCTCTGTGTAAGCTTACATTTGAGTGTGGTTGTTCCTTACTCTTTCCTCATGAACACGCAAATCATATATCGAGGAAAGCAGTCAAAGGACGGCCATTGATGTCAGCCTCCCCATTTACATGAACTTTCCTTCAGATAATATTGCCTTTCCTAAAATGACGTTCTGCCAGGCACGGTAGCGCACGCCTTTAATCCCAGCACTCGGGAGGCAGAGGCAGGCGGATCTCTGTGAGTTTGAGGCCAGCCTGGGCTACAGAGTGAGTTCCAGGACAGCCAGGACTACACAGAGAAACCCTATCTCGAAAAATAAAAAATAAAAATAAAAGTGAGAAAGGACATTCTGAGATGTGCTTTGAATCTGAACCTTTGTTTGGACCCATGGGTCTGAGCTTCTGGGGTCTGAGAAGTCCTGGACCTGGGTTTCCCATTCCCGTTAGCTCTCCTTCTCTCACACGGTGGCTTCACTGAAGAGCAGACCAGGAGCTGGCGTATCACCACAGAGGAGGGCGAGACCATGTGTGGGGTGGCCAGGGGCTGCTGAGCCTGGGCTCGTCTGTCTGAGCAGCCACCTGCCTGTTGTGTCCACAGGAGAATTCTTTTGGCTGGAGCCGAAGAATGCATTTGAGAATTTCCAAGAACCTGACATCGGCCTCGTCGCTCTGGCTTTCCTCCAGGGCTCCTTTGCCTATGGAGGCTGGAACTTTCTTAATTACGTGACTGAGGAACTTGTGGATCCCTACAAGTGAGTCAAACAAGTGCAGCGCTTCTCGTCACCCTTAGGCCACACAGTGCCCATGGTTGGGAAAAGGGAGTGCAGATCCACTTCTTGCCCCAATTCTTGCCCGATCTTTCATGAAGCAACAGTTCGTTTCCCAGGAATTTGAACCACTTACTGTCCACCTTGCTAAGAGGAGAGACAGGGTCCTATGACCGTCCCAGGGCAAGTTAAAAAAAAAAAATCAGAAAGCTGGGCCGGGCAGTGGTGGCACACACCTCTAATCCTAGCACTCAGGAGACAGAAGCAGGTGGATCTCTGTGAGTTCAAGACCAGCCTAGTCTACAGGGTGAGTTCCAGGACAGCCAGGACTACACAGAGAAACCCTGTCTCAAAACAAACCAAAAAAGAAAAAAAAATAATAACCAGAAAGCTGTGCGGGACAGTGTGGCTGCTGTAGAGAAGGAGCCGTACTAGACATCTCAGCTTTTTACCGGTTTGCGGCCAGGCCCAGCCTTCTGTATTAAGGCCGCAGAGAAGGTGCATGGTCCAGATCTGAGCCAAGACGTGGTAAGGAGGAGTGAGACACATTTCTAGCCTTAGCCGTTCCGCTGCCTCTTAATTATCCTGCCCCACCTGAGTCAGAACCTGCCTCCCAGAGAGAGGAAGAGCCCAGAAGCAGCACGTGTAGGCCCGTGCGGTCCCCTGGCAGAACACACCCCTGGTACGGGCTCCCTCTCACCTCCTCTCCCTCCGCAGGAACCTTCCTAGAGCCATCTTCATCTCCATCCCACTGGTCACATTTGTGTATGTCTTTGCCAATGTCGCGTATGTCACTGCAATGTCCCCCCAGGAGCTGCTGGCCTCCAATGCAGTCGCCGTGGTAAGAGATCACTCGGGGTCCCAGGCCCGGAGTGCTGGTGTAGCTCTGCCTGCTTAGACCCCTTGCTTCTCCCCGCTCCAGCGCCTCGTGGCATTGGAAGGCATCCCACCTCCTCAGGGTCCAATCGACATGTATCCTCCCTCGACAGGGTATCTTCAAGGGCCCGGGAGCAAACCAATGGCTGGGTTGGTTCCAAAACAGCTACCATGGCTGCCTGAGAAGTTGCCGCCGAGTCTATATGGTTTTCGGTATTGAAATAGCTACTGTTTTACAGAACAGGTTCACTGACTCCTGGTCTAGGGCACTCTAAGCATGCAGGCTGTGTAAGAAGACAGGCAGACCGCTCTTCACAGAGACATGTGCTTGCACAAGACATGCTGATTCTCTGTCCTTTCTTTCTCTGGGGATCGTACAAACTGATGGCTCTCATCAGGGAAAAGCAGGTATTGAATGGCCAAGGATGTAATTCGGTAGTGGAATTCTTGCCTAGCATGTGCAAGGCCCTGTGTTCCATCCCCAGCACCACACACACACACACACACACACACACACACACATATACACACATACACACGTACACACATACCTGATGTCTGAGGGAGGCCTAGGAGCCATGCTATACCTTCACCCAGCTTCAAACCAAACACTGGCATCGCTTGTCTCATCTTTGAAAATAAAGATGCCCCACCATTTCCTGTGGCCGCCTGCTCTTAAATCCAGCAGCCTCCAACACACAACAGGACATCAATTCTAGATACCACCTCCCAGGCGCATCCTATAAGTCTGGCTCAGAGACTGTAGCAAAGTCTCTGTCTGTATACCTGGATATGTACACGAAGACTCATCTATAAATTCACAACCACTTCTTTCTCAGCTAAAGAAACTAGCCGGTCTTTATTTTCCTACCAACAGAATCTGCTTCTGTGAATTTAGAGACTCGGACTGGGGTTCATCCCTAATTTATACCTGGGAAGCTGAGGCTCAAGAATAACAAACCCAGGGCTGAGAGAGAATAACTCAGTGGTAGAGCACTTGCCCAGCACAAGCGAGACCCTGTGCTTGATCCCCAGCCCTAAAAAAAATAAAATAAAAATAAAAAAATAATAATAATAAAAGTATAAACCTTGTTCAAGGTGGTACTAGGATTTGAAACCAGATCTGACTCCTAAGTCTGTGTCCCTCCATGTATGGAGAAATCCATAGTGTACACAAGGTAGACTTACAGCTCCTGGCTTCCAATCTTGGCCCCTCCATTACCCAGTGTACAATCTGAGGTAAGCTGTAGATCACTAAGTGCCTCAGTTCCTCATTCATAAGGAAGGATAAGTGTTAGTTCATTACTGTTATCACCGACCATCCCCTGGCCCCCTCAGCTCGTCAGCCCACAGCATGTGTTCCTGACCTATAGCTAGCTGTTCCTACGGCATGGTAGTCTGCATCCGAGCTCTAGCCAGAGAGGATCAGCAGGGTAGATGGGAGACAGGCACTCCGGAAGTGAGGAGCAAGCTGGAATAGAGGTCTTACCTCTTTCTCGCCGCCGCCGCCGCTCACTTCTTGTTTTCTTTCCCAGACTTTTGGAGAGAAGCTTCTGGGGGTCATGGCCTGGATCATGCCCATTTCTGTCGCCCTGTCCACATTCGGAGGAGTCAACGGCTCACTCTTCACCTCCTCCCGGTGAGTGCTGGCCTGAGCCCTTCCTGGCCCACTTTTCTGTGTCCATTGCTCTGTGTGTATTTGATGGATTTGTCTGTCAGCAGGCGTCTGTGCATCCTCCTGAGTGGTGGCTTTGCAGGAGTATGCATGTCAGTGTGTGTGCTAAGGAGGGGGGTCTGCTGCTCACCGGGTGACCTGTGGTAGGTGATGTGCAGGTGGCAGCCCACCTTGCTTTGGCAGCAGGATAGTATCTTGACGACATTCCTAGAGTCCCCTTCCCCCCTTGTCTAGACACAGGCTGCTACTGTCCCGAAAGAAACCCTACTTTGAAAGGGACCAGGAAGGATTCTTATGCTTGAAGCCTCTGGATCTGGCCTCCCATGAATGTCTGGAGCCAGAATCCACATGGGGTGAGATCCCTCTGAGTGTCCTGAAGATGTAGGACTATTCCTTACTCAGGAGGCAGGTGTTGTGAGAAGCCACAAGGCTGGGTAGAGAAGAGTAGAAAAAGGAAATGCTTGTCAATGAGAGAGCCGGTAGCCACAACCCCAACCCAGAATTCCTTGGGAAGCCAGAAACATGAGTGGGGCCTGGAACCTTACCTGTCCTGGTTCTCACTCCGTAGACCAGGCTGGCCTCAAACTCACAGAGATCTGCCTGCCTCTGCCTCCCGAGTGCTGGGATGAAAGGCATGCGCCACTGCCTCCCAGCTCAGTCCCCTCTCTTTTGTCCCTTCCTGCCATCTCTAGAATGGACCACTGGGTGTACAGATGTTGAAAGGTTACCGTTTATGTGGCCCATAGGGTTTCTGTGGCCCGGGAGCACAGTCCTATTCAAAAGATGAGCCTGGGCTCAGCTGTTTCCCAAGCCACCTGTCATATCACAGAGAAGTTCCTGCGAGGTGACAGAGGTGCCCATGTTTTCAGGATCCAGAGCAATAAAGAGGGAGTCTGGGTATCACCTGTGCCTGAGGAGGACGCACACTCACGCCCAGCAACCTCGTGTGCATGTTACACAGGAGCCGCGGCCACCTGGAGGCCCTGGCAGAGGGCGCGCAGTGGAGGAGCAGTGACCCATGAGGCTCCCTGCGATCTGTTGGAGGAGAGTGGCTGGCTACAGTCGCTTTAGTTTGGGGTTTGTCCCTGAGGCAGGCCACACAGTGGTCTGCATGCATGCAGCATAGTCGTGTGCATGCAGGAGATGCCGGAGGCGTGGCCTCCCTTCCTAGGCCACCTCAGCTCACCTACTCCTCTTCTTCTCCTCTTCTTCCCTCCCTCCTGTCTTTCATCCTCTTATGTCTTAGTTTGCATTGGATGGTCCTTGCTGAGCAAGCAGTGTGTGTGCATGTGTGTGTGTGTGCGTGTGTGTGTGTGTGTGTGTGTGTGTGCGCGTGTGTGTGTGTGTGTGTGTGCGTGCGTGCGTGTGCGTGCGTGTGTGTGCGCGCGCGTGTGCCTGCGTGTGCGTGCGTGTGTGTACGTGTGTGTGCGTGTGTGTGTGCGTGCGTGTGTGTGCTGCGTGTGTGCGTGCGTGTGTGTGTGCGTGCGTGTGTGCGTGCGTGCGTGCGTATGTGTGTGCGTGTGTGCGTGTGTGCATGCGCGCGCGTGCGTGCGTGCGTGTGTGTGTGTGTGTGTGTGTGTGTGTGTGTGTTTCTTAGTGCCATCATTCCTCCATTGTCCCCTAGCCTGTGAACCTGACATGGGGCTGTCAGACCTGGACAGTTACACTTGGTCCTGGCTGTGCGTGGAGGAGGATCTGAATGAGAGCCTGGCTATGTGCATGACGAAGCCCACAGAGCTCCCCTAGGCCCCGTGTAGTGCATGAGACTGCGCCGGCTGGAAAGACCGTAGCATGGAGGGAGGGCTGCACGCGTCTGCATGACGTTAGGGAAGCTGGCCTGAGTAGTCAGTCCATGGTGACAACCGCTTGTGGGTTCTTGGAGTCACAGCCAGCTCCCGCACTTCTGAGCTGCTACTGTTAGCGCCGTTCCACCCTGTCTGTCTACAAAGCGTGGCGCGGCAGTTCTCTTAGAACCCCTAGTCCGCACCAGGGACGGTAGCACACGCCTCTGGTCTCAGCCCTCGGAAGGCTAAATCAAGAAGACCAAGACTTCCAGGCCAGCCTGGGCTACGTATGGCCAAAGCCCGTGCACTGTCACACTGTCTCCTTCCTGTCATCCATTAGGGCCACTTGCCCAAGAGAAAAGTAAAAGTAGGGGGCTCAGCGGGTAAAGGCACTTACCGCCACGCCTCATGGCCTGACTTTGACCCCGGGAACACAACTCCCGTGGTGGAAGGGGAGAACTGACTCCCACAAGTTGTCATTGGACCTGCACGAGTGTGCCACCGATAGTGTACACACACACACACACACACACACACACACACACACACACAAATAAGTAAATAAATGAAATTAAAACTTTTAAAGAAAACAGATTATGAATGCTAAGATGTAAAGGACGGCGGGCAGTTACGTGGTTGTTTTTTTGGTTGTGGTGTTTTTGTTTTTGTTTTGTTTTGTTTGGAAGAGGTATAAAGAGAAAGAGGAAAGGGGCTGCTTTGATGTTATTCTCTCCGTGAGTCTGTGTGTCTCTCTGTCTGTCTTCCCCCCATCTCCTTCCCCTCCGAAGGGTGTATAACCCCCCCTCTCATTTTTTAGATTGGTTTTTTAATTACTTTTTAATGTCTATGACTTTCGCCTGCATGTATGTCTGTGCACTGTGTGCATGCCTGGCACCCACAGAGTCAGAAGAGGGTGCTGGGTCCCCCTGGAACTGGAATTACAGTTGTTTGTGAGCCACCTTGTGGGTGCTGGGGACTGAACCCAGTTCCTCTGCAAGAGCAACAAGTGCTCTTAACCAGTGGGTCAGCCCTCCAGCCCCCTCCCCATTTGTGAGTCAGGGTCTCACATAAGGCTAGCCTCAAACTGGAAGTCCCCTCCCTCAGGCTTGGTGTGCCTGGTTTGCAGGCCTGTGCCGCCATGGCCAGCTCAGGAGCACAGTTTGGTAGTCTACGTTTTTTTTTGTGTGTGATGTTATATTGTGAGCATGTTCTCATGGAATCATTTTCTTCAGAAACGTGATTTTGAGGGCTGAAGAGATGGCCCAGATTCAACTCCCAGCACCCACACGGCGGCTCAACCATCTGTAACGATCTGTCTCCTTCCTCTGGCTTCCACCGACACTGCATGCACATGGACACAGACATACATTCAGACAGACACCCACACACATGAAGTCAAAATAGAGAAAAATCTTCAAACTGTACTTCATAATTTCCCATCTAACAGATATATCCTAATTTCTCTAGACAATCTCACATTTTAAGCTTTCAGGACAGTCACAGTTTGACTCACTGCCAGAAGCTTTTTGTGTACGTACCCTTCAGCACCTCTCTGCTGGGAATCGAATGAGTAGTTCTAAGGGCGTAAATTTTAGGTGCAGTGTATGAACAGTAAAATCACCAATGTTAAGTGTGACTGTTGAGTTGTGACAGTTAGAGACATCGAAGAAGATGACTCTCACAGGTTCCTACCCATCCTTTTCCAGTCCATCCCCCCTCTCCGTTCTCACAGGAGCAGCTACTCTGTGAATACAATGAGAATACTTCTTAAAGCCTTGCACAGGTAGCTCAGAGCTGTGTGCCAGGGAATCCTTAGCCTTTCTGGGTGAGAAGGTTCTTACTTAAAGGAGAAGCGCAGCCAGGCAAAGGGACAGACTTTAATTCCAATATTCAGGAAATGGAGGCAGGGGGATCAGGAATTCAAGGTCTGTCTTAGCTACAGACAAGTTCAGGGCCACAGGGGCTGCACAAGAATGTATCTCAAAGAACCAAAAATAAAAAATAAGGGCAGAGAAGCTGTTCCTATTGCCTTGAAACATGGAAGTGATTCGGAGTGACAGTGCAGTGCCCTGAGCCAGCCAGATCATACTCTCAGTGTCCACATGCCCAGTATCCATCCACTTATCCATTGGCTGCCTCTGGTCTGCCTGTGCCTGCATTTGTGAACATAGGTCCTGTGACTAGTGGGCTGGAAAGTGTGCACACAAAGGCAGGTCCTGGCTGGTGGAGGGTGCTACTGTATGAGCCAAAGGTGGGCATGGATGAGGGAGCCTTGGCTTAGTGGTTCACAGGCTATCCCAGGCTGACCTACTTTTCTCCTTGCCAGGCTGTTCTTTGCTGGAGCCAGAGAAGGCCACCTTCCCAGCGTGCTGGCCATGATCCACGTGAAGCGCTGCACCCCAATCCCAGCCCTGCTCTTCACAGTAAGGGCCCCTGCCGCTGCTGGCCTTGCTCAGATCCTTCGCTCACTTTGTGTCTGCCTTGTTTGAGATTCACACTACCTGCACACATACCTGTCCCCCTTCTGGTCTAGCTCTGCGTTTCAGTAGACCCTAGCTAAGCTAGCACATGTGGCCATTGGCTTTGTGAATGTCAAGGGATATAATTAGAAAAGATCCTGAGTCTAAAACACCCACAACTCTCAGGCTGGCTCAGTTTTATTCTCCTGTCCTATTGAGTCAGACTGGAAAGACTTGGGATGCCACAGCCTCACAAAAACGTGCCTCTGTCCCTGACTTACTGGCACCTGCTACCACAAGGGTACAGCGCTGAGCCTGTGCTTTAGCTGGTCACTGCACATGCGCACCCTTCTCCCCCACCACCACTTCCTGCCCTAGGGTACCCTGTCAGCCTCTTGGAAAACACCATCAAAATAAATCTAGTTCAGGGCACACTTGATAAGAAAAGTCACCGACAGAGGAAAACTCATGAATTGAAGGTGGGGAAGAGGCAGCTTTGAATGGGGAAAGAAATGGAGCAAAAAAAGAACAGACTCATTTAGAGCAGCAGTTCTCAACCTGTGGGTCACGACCCACATGGGGTCGCATATCAGATATCCCACATATCAGATTACATTATAATACATAACAGTAGCAAAATTACAGTTATAAAGTAGCATAATAATCTTATGGTTGGGGGTCACCACAACAGGAGGAACTGTATAAAAGGTTAGGAAGGTAGAGAACCACTACTCTAGACCATTAAAGGAAGAAGTAAAAACTTGTCCTCATTAAATTTTTTTAATTAATTGTATTTTCCTTCTGAACCTTGGAATAAAAACATTACGAATTACTTTGAGCCAGACATGGCGGCACACACCTTTAATCCTCACTCAGGAGGCAGAGGCAGACAGATTTCTGAGTTTGAAGCTAGCTCCATAACAAGTCCCAGGCGGACCAGGGCTAAGTAGAGAGACCTTGTCTCAAAACAACAACAACAACAAAAAAAACCCCAAAAACTTATTTTGAGCCCCAAGAGAGGGGGGTCAGAAGAAGTCAAAGTAAGGGAGTTCCCTGGGAGAATTCCAGAA
Organism: Peromyscus aztecus; assembly: GCA_902168405.1. Lineage (NCBI taxonomy): Eukaryota > Metazoa > Chordata > Mammalia > Rodentia > Cricetidae > Peromyscus > Peromyscus aztecus. The sequence continues at coordinate 11,058 of CABHPQ010001401.1, read as the reverse complement.
TGTTCAGATGCAGGATGAAGGTCATCTTGATTGGATAGTTGCAAAGATGGAAGAGGACAGTATGCTCCAGGAGTCTCACGGCTTTTTCTCAGCTGTGAGTGGCAGTACTATATGACTGCAAGGCAGGTACAGTGAGACTCTGACCTGTGCACCTCCTGAAATCCCGTCACCGCCAGATCCCGGGGGAGAACTAAGCCTTTCGTCGGCCTTCACAGATGATCGGAGGGTAGAGTCTAGTGCATAATTAGTAGTGGGTGGTTCTCACATCAGCCTGACAGCGGCACTAGGGCCGTCGGTATCTGAGGCCGTATCGGCCGTCAGGTGTGTGGAGTGCTCACAGTGTACCACAAGCGTGCACAGCGCCTCTCCCCACCAGTTCATTCCAAGAGAGACACCGAGATGACTTCCATCACGAAAATCTCATAGAGAGCTTATAGATTTAAATGAGTTTGTATTTGTAGAATGCTGAGGATCTGGCTATTGTTACTATATGTTACTGTTTAATCTCCCTTTCCCCTGACCCCTGGGGTTTTCAAGACAGGGTTTCTCTGAATAGCCCTGGCTGTCCTGGAACTTACTCTATAGACCAGGCTGGCCTCAGAATTTACAGAGATCCTTCTTTCTGCCTCTACCTTCTGCATGCTAGAATTAAAAGTGTACACTACCACCCAGCTGCTTAATCATTTTTTAATGAGAAAAATAAATTAGATCACTCAGCCAAGAAAAAAAATGATACTAAGAAGAACAAACCTTAACTTAGCAGTTAACATTCTCTCTAGGTGGTCAAGAGAACAAAAAGAAAAAAATTATCTTGAGCCATAATCGAAAATGAAATATGATGAGATGAGGGCTGGCCAGAGCCGAGTAATGCCAGCATGGCCAATCCGGGTATCCATTCTGAATGATTACTCCCCACTCCATAACAGTGGTTAAATACTTTGGTTTTATCCCTGTAATAAGAAAGTTCTTAGCCAGACGTGGTGACCCACACCTTTAATCCCAGCACCCAGCAGGCAGAGACAGGCGGATCTCTGAGTTTGAGGCCAGCCTGGGCTACATAGCAAGTTCTAGAACAGCCAAGGCTGCATAGAGAGACCTTATCTCAAAAAAGCCAGAAAGAAGTTCCTGGCAATAAAGGTGTCATCCATTCTAGGCTGCTCAAGGTCGCTGTGAAGTCCCTTCTTGAAATGTCCACTATAAAATAGCACACCTGGCCTGGAGGGGCAGAACATCACCTCACCCAGGGACGTTCCCTCCAGTCACCTTCCTTCGCTCTTGCCTCCCTAGTGTCTCTCCACGCTGCTGATGCTGGTCACCAGTGACATGTACACACTCATCAACTACGTGGGCTTCATCAACTACCTCTTCTACGGGGTTACAGTTGCGGGACAGATAGTCCTTCGCTGGAAGAAGCCTGACATCCCCCGCCCCATCAAGGTGAGAGGATCTGCTTTGGAGTCCCTTCCCTTTCTCTCCTGCATCTAGGGCAATGCAGATTTTTGGATCTTTGTAGCTCTTGGCCATGTGTGCATGGGACAGTCACTTCCTTTCTTTCTTCACTCTTAAATCTTAGCCTCTGGGTGGTTTTCAGGTTTCTCCTCTCTGCCCTGCTCCTCCAGGATCAGGGTTCACTACACTATGTCTATGTCTCTATCCCTAAGTGGGCCTCCTCCTGTCTGCTTGTCAAACGGGTCTCCAGGACCTCCTCTTTCTTGAGGCTGTCCAGTCCATGTCTACAGTCCTTGCTTTCCAAACCCCAGACCACACACAGCAGGAGGCTCCGTGAACTTAGTGATTGCTACTGAAAACAAACCCAAGGAACCCCGATATTGTCTGTTCTGAGGCTGCTCAGGACAAGATAGACCGGAGGGCAGAGCTCTCTTGCAACTGATTAGAACCTGGAGCTATTTGAGAATCCTGTTCTAAGAACAGACAAGACACTTCTGGAAGATTCTTCTGAGAAGGAAGGACTCGCCAGATCTCTCAGTTCCCCACTGACGTTTTCACTCACATTTTCTCCCACTCCTAGAAAACCTCCTAGCGGAATAGAGAGATAAAGTCCTCTCCCCATTCTGAGAGGAGCACACAGGGAGGTAGGCAGTGGAAGCAGCTGCCCCTAGATCAGGAAGACCAAGGTACCCCTCACCTGTGATGAGCAAGAAGCCAAGCCTGAGGAGCTGATGCTTCCTTCTGAACAAAATATAGCCCAGGTCCTAGCCTGCTTTGTGCCCTGTTGGCTTCCCTGATCTCCTGGGACTAGGCAGTTTTCTCTTCTCCCGTTGCTTGAGAGAAATAAACTGAGGCTGGTCCTGGTGTGAGGGATGAGCGTGGATGGCCATGGTGCATCCAGATGCGGTCTGGCTTGGAAGCAGATGTGAAGATAGGAGCCAAAACCAGATCCAGGTCGTTCTCTTCCTGCCTCTCCTCCTCCTCCTCCCGAAGACCTCTGCAAGTGCACACTCACGTCCTAACCAGCTTCCCATCCCCTGGGCTTCTCTGGAGGCCACGGGCACTTAGATGAGTCATGAGGTCTTATCTGACCTCACCTGGGAGGGACCTGAACAATAAAGATCCTTACTTCCCTGTTCCACGGCCCAATTTCACCCGCATCTGTTACACATCTGTTAGTACAGCACCTCTGAGAGCCTGAAGTGCGGCACACAGAGCTGGATGAAGCTCAGCCATGGCCCTCGAGGATGAGGATGAAGAAGAGAGAGGGTACCCTCATCCTGAGGGACACTAAGAGCCCTTCTGTCCCACAGATCAATCTGCTGTTTCCCATCATCTACTTGCTGTTCTGGGCCTTCCTGCTGATCTTCAGCCTGTGGTCAGAGCCGGTAGTGTGTGGCATTGGCCTGGCTATCATGTTGACAGGGGTACCGGTCTACTTCCTGGGTGTCTACTGGCAACACAAACCCAAATGTTTCAATGACTTCATTGGTAAGTGGCGGCTAGGGAGAGGGCCTCTTGGGAAGATACGTAGCCGTCTAATCGGGGAGCCCTACCAGAATCAGGAAGCCAAGGTTTACTTCACTTGAGTCCATAGGGCTCCTGATTCAGGGCCACGAATGACAGATGTCTTCCAAAGACCTCTAAGGAGAGAAGACCAGCTGTCACCCCCACACAGACCCGGGGGAGCCTACCAGCCATCCACCAGCTCCACTACAGGCTAACTGGAGACCAGTATAGACCCTGGAAATGGGGACAAGGGAGTCACTGGGAGTCAGGGAGTCTAGTGAAAGGCTAGATAGAGCCTTGGTGAATGAGAGGTAGCCATCAGAAAATGCAGGACATGACCAAGCTGGTCTCCAAAAGTCCCTGGTTATTCTGAGGTAAAAGCGGAGGTGGAAGAGCTGGCCAGAGCTGGTCTGACTGATGGGGTCAGCAGCTCACTAAGCAATGACCTGATTTCTGTATTGTTTCCTTCCACAGAGTTGCTAACCCTAGTGAGTCAGAAGATGTGTGTGGTCGTGTATCCCCAGATGGAGGGGGACTCAGGGACAGCGGAAGCCGTCGTCGATGACATGGAGGAGGAACTGCAGAAGCCCATGTTCCAGCCTACTCCTGTCAAGGACCAGGACTCAGAGGAACAGCCCTAGCCCTGAGGACTGCCATCCCTTTAACTGACCACTCCCTCCCTCCTTCATCCTCTCTGTCCTGCATCCCTGCCTAGGTCCCCCCAACACACACACACACACACACACACACACACACACACACACACACATACACACACCCCTACCTGTCAGGCAGGGCGAGACCCAAGTGTCCATGATGACAAATTCTAAACGCTGACTTTTGTACCCAAAGAACCTGCTTCTAGCACCAAGACTCACAGTCAAGGTCAGTGCCCCGGGGCCTGCACACACTCCAAGGGTTCTAGGAGAGTTGGAGGTGCCATGGGTACCCTACCAAAACTCATGCCCTTTTAGGTGCCTCTAAGAAACCCAGTTCACCCCTGCTTCCCTTCCTTGCTCTGAGCCCAGGTGAAACTTCAGCTAGGAAGGAGGTAGCAGCCACGGGGAGGTGGCTGGGCAAGGCAAAGCAAACCCAAGTGTCACCACTCACCCGTCAGCTGGAGACGCTCCAACGCCTCCTCATTCCCCCGGGGACCCAGAAGACAGAGGGTTCACTCCACCCTGTACCGCTACCACTCCACTGCCCAGCCTAGGCTCCCTGCCCAGAAACTTCCCCTTCAGGATGCCTCCTCCCCACTGAGCTAAGGACCAAGAAGGAGGACCACCCCACCCCCAGCTCTAAGCCAAGCTTGTGG
>CABHPQ010001400.1:0-13568 GCA_902168405.1 Peromyscus aztecus | reverse complement strand
ACTCAATTATTAAAGCATTTTTAACAAGGCATTTACAATGAGGAAGTCAAATATGGGTCTTCCATTATTTTCCTCTTACTCTGAGTTTAATGCTGTGTTAGGACTCCAACTGTATTGGATCATGTAAAGACAGTGTCATATGTCTCTTCTAATGCACAGGACATTCTGTATCAACACATGAGATATTCACCAACCTTGACCAAAGCAAACCTTCCTGGAATGAGGTCATAGAGCAGACAGGATTTGAAGAACCTGGTAAGTTGGAATGAAGCCCTGACATGGGCCATGTGTTCACAGCAAGGCAAATTCAGTCCTGCAGTGGCTGAGGCCAGCTAGTTAGTAAAAAGTATTCCTGAAATATCTTAGGTTAAATAATGTCCTCAATGTGCTTCCCCAGGTGTGTGTTAGATGATCGTAGCCTGTTCACATATGAATAGTGTTGAATTAAAATTTAAAAATTCAGTATAAGCTTAGAAATGAATAAGAGGGCCTATTTATGCCCATCTGCATTTCTGTATTTGTCAGCAATGGAGATGGTATTAAATAATTATGGTTGGTGTATTAAAATAAATCTGGAAATGAAGTAATATAGACCAAGGAAGATTTTTTTTTCTATTTAGAAAATTCCTGACTTCTTCATGATTTCATGAATTTCCACAACACACACAAGATAACTTTATCCAATTCTACATGCAACCATCAGTAATTACATGGTCTGAAATTGATCATAGTCCAAAACAGTATTAATGTTGTGCTGTAATCCTTAAGAAATAGAGAATGTTAATTTTAGTTGCTTTGAGGTCAAATAGGTTACACAGAGGCATTTCATGTATTTCGAATTGGCTGAGATTGTTCTTATTGTCCATTATGGTGTCTGTTGTAAAGGGTCTACCATGGGTTGAGCAGTAGAATTCATATTCTTTGATAATTGTGTGGGATATTCTATAGATAACCCTTCTGGCTACTTGATGTATAATTTCTTTTAATTTTTATATTTACCTACTTACTTTTTTGTACATATCACCTGTATATATAACAGAATGCTGTGCTGAAATCATGTAATATTATTGTTTTTTGTTAATCTCAGTGTATATTTTAATTATTATGTATTTTTAGAAACAGTCTGTACATTAATTTACTGTATATACATTTGGGTAGTACTATCATCTTGATTGATTATTGAATTAACTGAGATGTTAATTCCTTCTTTATATTTTTTTTATAAATTTTAATGTAAAGTCTATTTCATCAGATAATAGGGTAGGAACACCTACTTGTTTCCCATTTATTAGAAAAAAATAATTCACCCTTTCATTTTATGACAGATCCTATCTTTAGAGCTGAGTTTTTTGGAAGTAATAGAAAGATTGGTTTCTTTTTTTAATCCTTCCATGTAACATGGGTCATTTGATTGGAGAATTGATGCCATTATTATTTCAAGTTATTCTAGAAATGTATTTTACTCTTGATTTTTTTGCATTGGTTTTTATTTGCATTCTTATTTGTACTCTGTTTTAGTAACCACAGATGATTTTATTTACTTTCTCTACTCTCTGAGTTATGCTTATTTCTCTTTTTTGTCTCACTTTTAAAACAGTTTTAAATTCTAGTTTGATCACATACTTCCTCTTTCCTACTTCCTCCTACAAACTCTCCCTCTTCCAACCAACTGTACTTTAAGTTGCTTTGTGAATAAAACAAACAAAAACCCAGTTCAACCACAGTGGCTCCCAAACCAAGGAAACAAAACAGACAAACAAAGAAAAACACCATCATTTAACCAAGTAAAAGAACACACAAAAACACATGTGAGGTCCATTATATTTTTGGTCAAATACTTGTGAACATCAGAGCAGTTCTGGAGTGTTTGATAGACTGAGTGTCACTCTATTGGAGAAAAGTTATGTTGTGTCTCAGCTGGTTAAGTGTCAGTTCACTTGTTCACATTAAAATAGTGGTTTGGTTTAATTCAATCTTTAATTTTCTAAATGTAATAAAATAAGTTGTAATGAAATAAAACAAAACCTAACATATTGAAGTTTTACAAGACAAAACAACAGAACGAATGGAGTCAAAGGATAGGCATAATAATCAGAAATCAACTCATTTTCCTGCTCAGGAATCCCATAAAACCATTAAACTGGAAGCCACAGTTTATACACAGAAATCTTGTACAAACCTGTGCAGTCCCTGTGCTTGCTGCTTCATTCTCTCTGAGATCATATGAAATCCCTCCATGTTAATTTAGAGGACCTTGTTTTCTTGGTATCTTCCATCCCTGTGGCTCTTACACAATATTCACCTCCACTTCGGCAAGTTTGCCTGAGCTAAGGAGAGGAGGTATTACAGAGAAAGATCTCATTTAAAACTGAGTGTTCAAGATCTCTGCATCATTGTAGAATGCGTGGCAGTGTATTGGTTTTTTGAGACAGGGTTTCTCTGTGTAGCTTTGCGCCTTTCCTGGAACTCACTTTGGAGACCAGACTGGCCGCAAACTCACAGAGATCCACCTGCCTTTGCCTCCTGAGTCCTGGGATTAAAGGTGTGTGCCACCACCACCTGGCATGTCTATATATTTTTGTATATTCTTTAGGAGAAACCTTCCCTGATGATATGTGAACAACATGCTGATCTATGAGTATTGCAGGATATCATGATGAGTCATATTATCACTACATTGTTTTTCTCTTTTAGACAGGTAGTATTTTGTTTTACCCTAATTCCATGGGTTTTCTATTATCAGGTTTTGATCACCTAGAAAATGTCAGGTGTGGTATCCATCTGGAGAAATGGCCTTAACTCAAATCAGATACTCGTTGCTTGTTCCATCAAGCTTTGTTTTACTTTTGTCCTACCTTATCTTGTGGGGAGAATACATTGAAGAAAAAGTTTTTTTGGGAGAGGGTGATTTGGCATACATGCTAACATTTAAAAATGCAGAGATTTTTTTTCTTGTACCAAAGAAATAAGAGTTGCAAGCTCTAGGTAGTCACTAGGCCTAAGTCTCCATTTTTGATAATTCTTACAATTATTTTCTTCAGCAATTAAACCATGCTTACAGTTCATGGAGAGGAATGTGTAGAACTGGGCACAGCCTGGCTTGTTTTGATATAATATTTGGACTTATTGGCTGACCACTCATTTGTATGTAATCTACTTTTCATACTGAAAACTGTGTTAGATTATAGGAGAGAGACAGTAGGGACTTTGGCTCTCCCATTATTTGGCAATATTTTTCAGATATCCTTCATATATACTTCTGGAAGTTCCTACTGAACTTGGTTTCAACAGTACCCCTCAAATGACAATTTTATCAATCTTCCCGCGTATTCCTGCCTAGAAGCCCATCTCCACTCCACTTGCACACTTGGTCCTCCTATTGAGCTGTCCATCTATTTGTACTTGTTTATTCTATTTCCCTTCCTTAGAAGATAGATCTTCTTAACATCCCCCACCCCCCGTGATTCTACAGTTTGTAGCTTTGTTATCATTGTCTTAATGGCTCTTTTCCACTACATGTAAATGGACAAAGAGTGAGGAGATTGTTTTGCTTAGTACAGTAGTCAATATGAGCCCTTATTCTCTTTCGGATTGCACTGTTCTAGGCTCTTTTGGTTAGTGCCTTCTCCTGTGAAATCAACTGTTATTCTAATGGGCCTTTCTTTACATGAGATATTTAGTTCCCTTCTTCATATCTTAATGCTCTTGTTTTGTTCTGTATATTAACTAGGGCTTGCTGTGTGGTATTTCTTTTTATATTTTTGCCCATTTAGTGTTGTGAATGTTTCCAGTATCTGCAACATTATGACTTTCTTGAGTTTGGCAGATTTGTCTTTCATGATCTTGGGGAAAATTTTATCTATGCCATTGAGGTAAGATTCTTATCTTACATACATGAATTTATTTTAATTTCTTCTCATTCCTATGGTGTAGAGCATTACCAATGTAATTATTTTTGTGCTATTTTTAAATATACAAATATATATATACAAATATGTTTATGTGTATATATGTACATATATATGTGTGTTTCTTATCTGCAGCTAAATTACTCTTCTTGTTTTACTGAATTTTGATATTCTATTTGCTATTTTTCTGTCTTACTTATAAAGTTTTATGTTGACTTTGCTAATTAGTTTCCTGTTACAGCTTCACTTCAGACTGAGTTCTCATCAATAATTCTATAGCTTTTTTGAGTTTTTTTTTAAGACTGGACTGTCTTCATTTATGTCTCTGTGGTCTCTCACATCAGTCAGGTTTTTAAGTTTCTCCTCACTAATTTTTTTAAAACTTTCTAGATCTTTATTGAGAGAGAGAGACAGACAGAGACAGACAGAGAGAGAGAGACAGAGAGAAAGAGAGACAGAGAGAGCAAGAGACAGACAGACCAAGTAGAGGCGGGGAGGATATGGAAGAAGAGAGTGCGGAAAGAGAGCTCTCCTCACTAATTGTATTGGTCTGTTTCTTGTGTCTAATTTAAGCACTTTGACTACTTTAATAATGTTTATGGTAGTTTTTCCATCTTCTGTATCATGGCAATTTTTAATTGAAGAATACTTCTATGAAACTGATAAACTTTGGGAGGCGGTAAATGCAGGCTTTATTTTTTTATATTCTATGTGTGATTTTCTGTTGTTGTGATGAAGCACTATTACCAGGGAAATATGTAAAACAAATATGTAAAACTGGTCTTACAGTTGCATGAGAATAAGACTCCATTATGCCACAGAATGAAGTCAAGAGGCAGCAGACTTAGCAGAAAGGACAGATAACATTCAAATATCAAATTTCAAGCAGGAACCAGAACTAAAAGATAGTGTGTAGTTCTTACACTTCAAGGTCATGACACAGATCTACATTTTATTCATTAAGCCCCTATTTTGAGTCAAAAAATGTGGCTACTTGGAAACAAATTTGTCAAGTATCTGATCATTAGAGAATATTGTTGTTTGAAGTAGCATACATAATGATCTTGTTCTCATCATCAAAATTGAGCTTGTTAACTATTTAGTCATTTCTATGTCACTTTATAAAGCAGATTAAACAGACAACAATAAATGCAGGGAAGCTTATATGTGAAAACTATACATAGCATGTGTGGCAGGGTGTCTCAGGTACAGGGACTGGGCAGAATTACAAGATATGCATCTCATTGTAAGGGTGAATATAGGAGTATTATGGACAGAGATAGTCTAGATATGAGCACATAGAGTGGAATTCATGATAGAGCCTGGGATTAGTGAGGAAATGTCAATGTTGTTTCACCAATCTGAGATAAGGTGTAAAATGTGTGTTACTAGACTGGCATCAAAAGTGTTAGTGATTTTCAGAAAATAGAACTGGGAAGTATTCTGTATTTCCTTGCTAGGGGTAGAAGAAAGTCATGACCTTTCATTGTGATTGTAAGATTCATCAGTACAGGTTGTAGTTTCTATTTTTATTGTCTGTGTAATAAATGATCCAGAGTCAGGTTATCACATGTTACTTGTACAGTTGGTGTGGAAGAGAGGATATGCTGGCATGGACATAGTGACTCACTCTTATGGGAGAGCGTAATTACGCAAAGGGGATGGCAGACATAATTGTGCAGTATCTATTGTGTTCCTAGAGAATGGATGAAAGGCCTGATCTCTTTGTGGGAATGAATCAGTTGGGATGCAATACCAGTTACCCTGTTTAAAAAAGAGGAAAGAAGAGGCTGTTCAAAAGGAGTGGTGTCAAAAAAACTTGTGATTTCCTAAACTATGATTGTGTAAGTAGAAAGAATTATAGCAGGGAATTCAGTAGGCCTGTTCCCAATGCACATGGCAAGTGGAAGAGAGCTTCAGTGTTTTTGAAAATTGTTGTCTAAGTTTGCCTATTACATGACATTGTGAAAGATAAACATTCTATGAGTTACACTTACTTTTCATAAGCACATTTAGTTTCTACAGCAAAACTTTGAAAATTTCCTATTATACAGTCTTGACATGTTCCCAGGACTGCTATCATTTTATGCATAACATTCTTAGAATGTTTTAATTTTTTTTTTACAAATCAAAAGTTTGTTTTCTTTTCTTCCAGCTCTGTCATATCACCAGACCCAGGAGGTTTTGCAACAGAAGTACAAACAAGATTCTTTACAAGGAGAAAGAGCAGGAATATTTGAAACCAGTGGTCTTGACATGCTTCATACAAGGAAGTTCTGGGAATATCATGGTGACAACAGACAATATGAATTGTGTTATAATGAGAGTGATGTTTATGAAAAAGATACCAAAGGCACTACTTATGAAAAACATCAGACACCTCTAGTATCTCAAAAGACATCATACTCTGTGTCAGTTACAAGTTCAGAACCAAATGATTATATGGAAAAATATTCACCCCAAGCATGGACACCTGGCTATACTCTACATGGATATGTGAAAACTTCACAAGGGGACACACAGTGTAACACTTCAAAGTCTTTGCAACACTTTTCAAGTGCTGGGCAATTAGATGATACTCCAATAGTTCCTGAAGAAAGGAGTGATTTTAGCACAGAAAAATATTTGAATTGTCAGCAGTATTTTATTTCCTTTACTCAAAATTCAGTAGAGGTTCCTGAACAATTACTTCCACTAAATGACAACTTCCACAATTTAGATCAACATAAATATTTTAGGAATGAAATGTGGCATAATATTTATCCTAAGGAAAGAAGTTGTGAAAATTCTACTATATTTAGTGATGTTGATAATGACGATGCTAAGTTTTCTTTGGTAAATAATTACCAGAATAGTCAGTTTGAAATACCTTTTAATGGCAAGGACTTATGGACTTACTCTACTGATGATGTAATTTCTAGTAATTCTCACATAAATATTTGCTCAACAGTTAATCGTTTTGAAAACCATGAACATCAGAAAGTTTTTTATAAATACTCAAACACTTCTTTGCACAAACATGAACATAGCCAAGAGAAACACACGACAAGCAAACACCATGACCAAATTCTTAATGATTTCTCAAACTGTATTCAGTATAATGGAACTAGTACTCAAGAAATTTATGAGAGACTCAGAGGTGATGCATGTACAAAGGTCACAATTGAATCCTCAAATCTAGAGATGGATAATATAAAGCATACAGGAAAAAAATTTTGCCAGTTTAAAGAGTGTGATAAATTCTTTGATTTCAATTCAAATAGCATTCAGAATGATTCAAGTCACACTGCAGAAAAGAAGCCATACAGGTGTAATGATTGTGGAAAGTCCTATAGTAAACTTTCATACCCTCATATTCATCACAGAATCCATATGAGAGAGAAACCTTATAAATGTGAAGAATGTGGAAAATCCTTTAGGAAAAGTTCATCCCTTCAGGTTCACCACAAAATACATAATGGAAAGAAACCATATAAATGTGGAAAGGACTTCACTAGGGGCTCATCTCTTCATGTTCATCAGAGAATCCATCCTGGAGTGAAACCATATAAATGTGATGACTGTGGAAAATCCTTTGTCAAGTCTTCACATCTTCAATGTCATAGGAGAATCCACACTGGAGAGAAACCTTACAAATGTGATGAATGTGGAAAGTCCTTTGTCGAGTCCTCCCATCTTCAATGTCATAGGAGAATCCATACTGGAGAGAAACCTTATAAATGTGATGACTGTGGAAAGGTCTTTAGGCATAGCTCTTCTCTTTATGTTCATCAGAGAATCCATACTGGAGAGAAACCTTATAAATGTGATGACTGTGGAAAGTACTTTGTCAAGTCCTCCCATCTTCAACATCATAGGAGAATACATATTGGAGAGAAACCTTATAAATGTGATAACTGTGGAAAGTGCTAGGGATGTCTCATCTCTTCATGTTCATTACAGAATGCACAAGGGAGGGAAACCTTACAAATGTGATGAATGTGAAAAATGCTTTAGGGATGGCTCATCTCTTCATGTTCATCCCAGAATTCATACTAGATTTAAACCTCAAAAATGTTAACAATGCATCAAGTTCATTACACTTTACTATTCTCTTAATGATCATCACAGAACTTGTACCTGAGTCAAGCCTTATAAATATAAAGAATGTGGACATTTCTTTGCTAAATCCTCAACATTTCTTTATCTTCCATGAACCAATACTAGAGATATTTACATGTATGAAAAATGTGGAAAATAGAGACATCAGAAAAACTCATAAGAAAGAAACATGAAGAAAACTCATAAGACTCTTGAAGAAATTCGCTAATAATTATCAACTTTATTGCAGTATCATATATTCAACAATTAAATTTCCTTCTAATTGTGTGGATTATACAAAATATGTGATCAATATTCACTCCTTACACAGTATTACAAACATCACTTTAGGAAGTCTACTCTTGAATAGAATTTGGAAGTGTTTATTCAGAAGTAGACCTTGTAGTTACTAAATTGTTATTGAAAATTTAGCAATGGATTTTGCCTTATGAAAACTTTTACTCTCCCTAATCAGAAGGAATACTTGTTTGAAATTACTAAAGCAACAGCAATGTGAAACAGAAGAATTCTTTCTAATAGAAAATTATTGATTGCAATACTAAGTCCTAATAGCTACATAATCATTGTATGCATTATGTTGAAGATAATATTGTCTTTTGTGTGATATTATTATATTCTATATCAATATTATATTCCCAATATTTTAGCTGTTGTAGAGTGTAAATTAATGATTGTTTTTAAAACTAGGGTCTATAGAAAACTATAAGAGTAGAAATAAGCATATGCAAGGAGCAAAATTATGAATTGCAAAAGGTAGGAGATAACATGATTATTTGAAGTAAATTATGTTTGTATTTTCTAACGGAGATAAGATTGTGCTTGATGCCCCTGATTCCTCCAATCTTTCCTCCCTCTATTCTTGCTAATATGGACACAGACAGCATTGACAGATTGATACCTTTTTCTCAATTCTGTGTGGGGGGGAAGCAGACTACAGACAAAAAAGGGGGGACAAAAGAAATATGAACAGGGACTGAAGACAAAGTAATAGGGACTAAAGATAAAGGGAAATAATAGTTTTATGACGGAGTTTTTGGCAAAAATGTGAGTCATACTTGTTAGTTATTTAGCCACGCTCTTCCACTGTGAGGAAATGTCACGAAACACAACAGAATCCACTAACAAGAGGTTTATTAAGATGAGAGAGACAGACGAGTGTTCAGGCCTGTGGAAGAGACACATGTGTGGAGAAGAAGAAGAAAGGGTAGCCGGGAATATGGCGCTGGTTATACAGGCTGGGTGGCTCATGCATACACACGTCAATGTGGCTACTCCACGCATGCACAGAGATCACATGGTTGCCTTGCATGCTATTACTCAACCATGCAAAGCCACAGGATCCTGGTCATGTGAGACGCCTTGGCCCGGAAATGGCTATTTTGACCTGGAACTGGCTAGGTGTCAATGTCTAGGACCTCTGGACATGCCCAACTCTGGGGGCGTGTTGTCGATCTATCATGCCTGACTCTTCTTTTTAAAAAAGAAAAAAAATGTGGTTGAGTGGGTATGGGGCGATGTTTCTCTCAAAGACTGCTTCCGGCTGAATAGTGTGCGTCGGTGGGCTCTTGGGGGGAAATGGGGAGGGTAACTTGTGAAGTCCTGGATTGATGGTGGGGGGATCCTGGAATGAAGTTCTTTTGTCCCCTTGTTCTGCAGCTGTCCATCCTCTGGGATGTGGCTGGGAACCTTTTGTCTGACAAGATGCTGGTGACACAGAAAATGTTTAGAGAAAAATGAATCATTATTATTATTATTATTTTATTTTTTAGTTGGCATTTATCTGAAGTAGATCTGGCCTGCCCAGATGGAGACAAGTGAACATTTATCTGAGGTAGCTCTGGCCTTAGTACTCTGCTTAATTTTTATCTGAGACAAGCCTTATTAGAGGTGGTTTATTTAAGGCACCTGTTTCCTTTATTAGTTTAGCATTTAGGAAATGCAGGTGATCAGTTGCTGAGTATTGAACAATTATAGACTGTTGTATTATATTTTTTCTTACCGCCTGGATATTTTTGATGGTCCTTTTCGCCTCCGGCTCTGTGTGGGACTAGTTGGGAAAGGAAGGGGTGATACCTTATTCCTCTGGAACTGGTGACAAGGCAGTGGATCCTGATGTCCTCTGCAGCTTGAGAGTACAAGGCCCTGTTTGTTTCACTGTATATGAAGAGAGATTTTTATGAGATGGAAGTGAGATAAAAGGTTTTAGATGAGACAGGTGGACCCAGTGAGGAAAGCCCTCGAGTTTAGCAGCTGTAGGAGTCACAAGAATTACCTTGAAGGGTCCTTGCCACTTAGGGGAAAGGGGTGAAGTGCACTGGCCTGGAGGGAAGTAAGTGAAGAACTTGGTCCCCAATGTGGATTGGAGGTGGACAATTATTGTCACACGGCTGAGGTAATGAACAGTCTGTGTAGCTCCACAGGGTAGACCTTAGGTGACATAAAAGGGGAGTTAACAGGCTATCTGGAACAGTTGGAGAGTTGGATAAAAGACCTGGTGTTAGAACTGGCCTTTCATACTTTAGTTCAAATGGAGAAATTAAAAGAGGCTTTTTAGGAAGAGCCCTGAGCCTGAGAAGAGCCAGAGCCAATAATCTTATCCAGTCGAGATGAAGTTCCTATGACATCTTAGTAAGAATAGTTTTTAAAGGCTGGTTGGTACACTCCACCTTTCCTGAGGATTGAGGGCGTTATGGGATATCACAATGCCAAGTAATGTTAAGAGCCTCAGCTAGTGTCTGAGAAATCTGAGAGGTGAACTCCAGGCCTTTGTCAGACTGAAGAGAAGCAGGAACCCCAAACCGAGGATTAATTTCTCAGAGAAGGAGGTCTGCAACTGTCTGAGTCTGCTTTTTAGAAACTGGATATGCCTGCACCCAATTTGAAAATGAGTCTACCATCATGAGGAGATATTTAACTTTCCTAACAGTGGGCACATGGGTAAATTCAAGCTGCCAGTCAGTCCCTGGAAGGGAACCTCTAGCCTGGTGGGTGGGAAAAGGCTGACTCTTCTACTTGATATTGGGATCTGTTTTTTGGCAGATCTCACAAGAGGCAGTAATAGTTCTTAAGAACTGTAAGTCCACAGAGGTGGGCTGCAGGTGAGCTTTTAGGAAATTGAGACAGAGCAAGATTATTAGGATGAAAGAGCTGGTGTAGATAGGAAAGCATTTGTCTAGTGTCTGGAGTTCCCTGTGAGGGAGTAGGCTGTACTGATGGATTCCCTGTGGTGGGTGACGAGAGACTTGGCCCTGGAGGGATGCTGTCCTGGCTGCCTGGTCAGCCCGGTTGTTTCTCCTAGAGATGATGGAACTATTGGTCTGATTAGACTAACAGTGGACAATTCCTCTAGCCCT
Organism: Peromyscus aztecus; assembly: GCA_902168405.1. Classification (NCBI taxonomy): domain Eukaryota; kingdom Metazoa; phylum Chordata; class Mammalia; order Rodentia; family Cricetidae; genus Peromyscus; species Peromyscus aztecus. The sequence goes on along the minus strand of CABHPQ010001400.1, from coordinate 2,206 downwards.
GGGGAGGTGGGAAGCCTCCAGCATGACCATTATTTGGCCTGAGTTAGATATGGATCCTCCTTTTGCTATGAGAAGGCCACGCTCCCTCCAAATAGCAGTGTGGGACAGGAGGATATGAAAAGCATATTTGGAGTCTGTGTAAACATATAGAGATTGTCTCTGTGCCAATTGGAAGGCACGGGTGAGAGCTATCAGCTAATCCTGTTGGTTAGTGGTGTGTGTGGGTAATGCCTGTGTCTCTATTATCTCAGTATCTGACACGATGGCATAACCCGCTTTACCTGTACCTTCATATAAAAAGAAGCTGCCATCTGTGTACCAGGTATAAGTAGCCTGAGGCAATGTGACCTTCTGTATGTGTGACGGGTGAGGTAACAGCTCCTCTAGGGTTTCAGTGCAGGAATGAAAAGAATAGTTAGCATTAGGTTGAAGGAAGAGGCTTGAAATATTAAGAGGTGGACAAGTCTGGAAAGTAAGTGTGACATCCTCTAGTAATGCCACCTGGAGAGAAAGAACCCGAGAATGAGGTAAGTTTGTAAGCCTTTATAAGTTAAAAGATGGGACAGATTATGATGAGAGAAAACAGTAATGGGTGACCCAAAGTTTAGCTTCTTTGATTCCTAAATAAGGAGCTCTGCAGCTGCTAAGGCACAGATGCAAGGTGCCCAGCCCTGACTGGTAAGGTCTACCTTCTTTGACAGATAGGCTACAGGTGTGAAGGAGGGTCCCAGCTGATGCCCTAGAGTTCCCAGGGCAAATCCATCCTTCTCTGCAACATAGAGGAAGAAGGGACAGGTTACGTCTGGGAGATGAAGTGCTGGGGCCTGAAGAAGAGCCTGCTGGAGCTTTTGGAAAGGTTTAGTGACAGGATGGAGGAGGGGCTCATGTGGTGAGCCCTGAGCTGCCTCATATGAGGGGCGAGCAATGAGAGAAAAAGATGGAACCCAAGACCGTAGGAAGCCAGCTATTCCTAGGAAAGACAGACTCTGCTGTTTAGTAGAAGGGACTGTGAGAGACTGGATTAGATGTTTTCTGTCTACAGTAATAGCCTTGTGAGTTGGAGTAACGGATAGACCCAAATAGGTGACCTGGGGAGTTGACATCTGAACTTTAGAAGGAGATACCCTGTAACCTCAGCTAGAGTTAGTTTGACTAACCTGTAAGGACAGGATACAGAGTAAAATATCATCTACATACTGTATTAGTTTAAAGCCAGGGAAAGACAGAGAAAGCAGGTCAGAGGCCAGAGCCTGACCAAATAGGTGTGGACTGTCTCTAAATCCCTGCAGCAGAACAGTCCAGGTCAGCTGTGTGGACCAGTGAGTGTCAGGGTCAGTCCAGGTGAAAGCAAAGATATTTGGAGACTGAGGACTGAGAGGAATAGAAAAGAAGGCGTCTTTGAGATCTAGAACTGAGAAGTGAGAGGTTCCTGAAGGGATAGTGGACAGGAGAGTATAAGGGTTAGGCACTACAGGGTGGAGGGGGACCACTGCATAGTTAATGAGCTGGAGGTCTTGAACCAGGCGGTAGGTTCCATTGGACTTTTGAACTGCTAGTATGGGGGTGTTAAAAGGTGAAGAGGTTGAGTGGAGCAGCTTTTTCCTGAGAAGGTCAGAAATAATAGGCTTAAGTCCTCTTGGGCTCTGGAGTCAGAGAGGGTACTGAGCTTGGGTGATATACCTGGCAGGATCTTGTAGCTGGATAATAATCGGCTGATGGTGTCTAGCAATAGAAGGGTTTTGGGTATCCTAGACTTTTGGGTCTACCTGAGAGGCTGGCAAGTGAAAAGAATTGTTAGAGTGCGTCTGCGATGAGGCGAATGTGTGGAGGGAAAGAAATGGATGCTCTTACCTTAGCTAGAACATCCCTCCCCATTAAAGGTACAGGGCAGCTTGGCACCACTAAGAATGTGTGTGTGAGAGGGATGCCTCTGAAAATGCAAATAAGTGGTGGTGTCTGATGACTAAGGTAAGGCTGTCCCCCAACCCTGACAATAGAGAGACGAGCAGGAGATGTGGGCCCCCAAAACTCTCTCAGAACAGAGTAGGTAGCTCCGGTGTCCAAAAGGAATGAGATGGGGAGCCCATTTCCTTTTATTACTACCCTTGGTTCCCTTTGTGAGATGGGAGTGGCTGGGGCAGGAACCGGGCAGCCTCAGTCGTCACTGTAGGCCAAGCCTAGAAAGTCAGCCAGAGGATGGTCTTCG
>CABHPQ010001399.1:12455-47624 GCA_902168405.1 Peromyscus aztecus | reverse complement strand
TCTTCTTCTTCTTCTTCTTCTTTTTCTTCTTCTTCTTCTTTTTTTTTAGAACAACTGCAATTAAAACATAATAAAAACTGATTCCAGTTCATCCAGCAGCCTCCTCACTATAACTAATGTCTGCAGATCTGGCTGAGTGGTCTGGGCTGGACTTCCTGCCTGAACCTGTTATCTGAAGACAGAACAAAGACAAAATTTAAAAATCAACAAAGATTCTTGGCATTTATTTTATTTTATTTTATATTTAGGAATGCCTAAACTTTTTGTAAATGCTTTGAACACTGAGTATCTCCCTGTGTCTACATCATTATCTGGATACACAGCCCATCCTTTCTTTGTCTTTATAAGAAGGGTGTAGCCAGAAGTTTTCCTGTGTCCTGCCTGGTCCACAGCTTCTCAGACCCAAGTAAACACACAGAGGCCTGTATTAATTAAAACTGCTCTGTCATTAGCTCAGGCTTACTACTGACTAGCTATTACACTTAAACTCAGCCCAGTTCTGTTAATCTGTATGTCACCACATGTTCCTTGGCTTTACCTGTGTGCCATTACATGTTGCTCCCTGGACAGCGGGCTGGCGTCTCCTCACTCAGTCTTTCTTTTCCTAGAATTCTCCTTGTTGGCTTATCCTGCCTATACTTCCTGCCTGGCTACTGGCCAATCAGTGTTTTATTAATCAACCAATCAGAACAACACATATTCACAGCATACAGAAAGACATCCTACAGCAGAAGGGGGCATAGGACTTTCTCCCAAGGACTGTGTTAAGTAGTGCTCACATACTGCAGCAATGAGGAAGCTCTACAGGTCTGGGAAAGCAGAACAAATCAAACTTGCCCTCATTCAGAATTACTGACGGAAACATTTTAAAATCTCAAGAAATAGTTTTTTATTTTTTTGGAGGAAAACTCCTACAAAATTATCTGCTTTAAATTTGAGTGATTGTTCTTCATTTTTTTTAAAAGATAAGAGGGATAAAGACTATAGATAATTTTCATGGATCAAAGCAGATTGGTTTAGCTATCTGTTGTAAGGTTTTACTTGAATCTTTTACAAAAGATTTTCGGTTAAGTCTTGTTAGGTCTCTGTTTCGTAACTCTAAGCTCTGTGCTATTTACAATATTTTAACAGGGATTAGTGGAAGTGAGGTAAAGTGGTAAACTCCCACATTTAAATATTTTTTTTCCTGGCAGATTTTAGTTAAACGATCACAGAATATTTGCACAGGGGGAATGAACTGATAGAATGTCATCACGTGCCCCAGCCTCTTTTGTGGACATTTTTACCCCCATGGAAGTCATTTCATAGTAAAAAACCTAGACAGATATTCATTGTCTAACTGCTAAGGTTCGTGGTTACCACCTAGAGTAACATGATTACACCATAAATGTGATTAGAAGTTTCAGAAAACTGAAGCAAAAACTGGCCAAGGATGATACAGCTCCATCATTTTGTGAGTCCAAATCCTTCAGAGGATGCATCATCATCAATGATTCCTCCTGACATCACACTAGGTTTGAGGCTTAGCCTTCTTGTAGACAGAATGCACAAGTTACCTTCCTATGGCACATGGCCTTTGCACCTACAATAGACATACATATTTTGAAGAAATCCATGTTATATGCATGCATTTAAACATTAATTTAAAAAAATCAAGTATTCTCTCTCTGTCTCTCTCTGTCTCTCTCTGTCTCTGTCTCTCTCTCTCTGTCTCTCTCTCTGTCTCTCTCTCTGTCTCTCTGTCTGTCTATCTGTCTGTCTGTCTGTCTCTCTCTCTGTGTGTGTGTGTGTGTGTGTGTGTGTGTGTGTGTATCTGTCTGTCCGTGTCTGTATGTATTTACACACAAGTGTCTCTAGAGAGCATTAGATCTCCTGGAGCCAGATAAATGTATAGAGTGGTTGCAAGCTGCCTAATGTGTGTTCTGGGAACAGAACTCTTGTCTTTTGCAATAGCAGCAAGTACTTTTAACTGCTGAGCCATCTCTCCAGCTCTGTGATCTATAATTTTCTGTTTTCTTTTTCTAAGATAATACCTCTCAAAAGACTTCAAAGTTTATAAAGTTTCCTTTAACTTTTCTACTATACTCACATGTAGCTAGTTCCAAATTACCTATACCCATAAAAATTAAGAGCTATTTTTCTACTTTAGGAAATGGTACCTGCAACAGTTTGGTCTGGGTGTTTTTGTTTGTCATAGAAGAACATCATTTTGATGCTCAGCTGGTGGATGTTGATTTGTGGGAATTGGCATAGTTGTATAGCTTGTGAGCCTAACTAGGATCAGTGATGCCAGAGTATAACTCCTTATACCCACCACAGCACCTCTGTGTATCCACGCACCTGGATGAGTGTCTTCACAGAGTACCCACTATGCATGGCACCTCTGTGTACCCATGCACCTGGATGAGTGTCTTCACAGAGTACCCACTATGCACTTTGACACCCTGGGAATAAAACACCATATCTTAGCCTAGCATAAAAACATTGCTCAATAAATGTTTGTTTAAGAAATGAATAAACAGGAAAAATTATAAATGTCTAGCCACATGCATGTGTGTTTTCTAGTTTCAGTTTAGCCAGCATATACTAAGTGGTCGACATAGTGAAATTTGCCTTGCATTTCTTTTCCAAACTTTCTTTTTTTCCTCTGAAGCAAGAAGAACTGCATATTACCTGAAAGACTATGAGGCCATTTGTCCCACCTTTGCTTGGGGATTTTTTGGAACTCGGGTGAGAGATTGTAATTGAAGAGGACATAGAAAAAGTACATTTTAAAAGCTGGTTTTCTAGTGATCCCAAACATCAGTTACTATGCTGAGCTTAAAAGTTATCCAGTTTTGTTCCTTAAAATTAAATGACCAGAACTTGAAAAATGTCTAAATTCTGGACTGGAAAAATACTGAAAGTTCTCAACTTCTGTGTCCCCACCGATATCAGGAAGTGTGCCCATGATAAGTCAAGCAGCCTGCATTCTTTAGCCGCAGGTCTCCTGTGGCAAATAGTACTGTTTATTCTTCCTGATACCAACTTCAGCATTCAAACACAGAAGAAAGATAACTGATATTTTGTGTCAAATATTTGGGATTTAATAACTACTAATAAATTTGTGTAATAAAGTTTTCATTCTTAAGGAATAGCATTTTAAACACATTTGTTTTCCAAGCTCTAGATTATGCTAAGATATCTCATTTGTATATATGTGCTCATAACAGACACACATAACAGAATACAGATACAGTGTGTCTGAATGTTTACATATTAATATCATGCGCGCGCGCACACACACACACACACACACACACACACACACACACACACACACACACACACACACATCTCTTTTCATTTCCAAGTTGGCCGAATGCATTTCTGCCTGTGTGTGCATGAACTCACAGGCACAGGCTTTCACAGGCACACCCACACATTTCCTCAATTGTCATCTGCAACCTTGCTTATTATTATTTCCCAACTTCATGGCCTCAAGCAAGAACACACCTTTCCTACTCTGTTTACTGATTTACTCCTCACCTGACAAACGTTACCCTGTGACCCGCCCTCTCATCCTGCCTGCGTTTGCCAACCAAAGAATCAGTGACTGCTTGAAATCCCTAACTGGGGGAAAATATCATTTATCAGTGGCTAAGTTTAGAACTTGCAGAAGGGAAACTGACACTTGTGAGCAGTCCACTGGATTTCTGGAGCCACCAGATGTTGCTGCTTGCCTTCAAGCTTAATGATGTCTCCCACAGTGCAAAGATTATAATGTTTCATTTCTCAGTGAACTTAAGTGAAAAGCCATTATTCCAGAAAGAATATGGCTTGTCCAGGGAAAACAAACCAATACCAGTTCTCTAGTTTCAATTCCTACAGAAAGGCATACCTCTCATGCTTTAACAAATAAATTTTGATGCTCACTAAAATTTAGTTTAAGGCAGCCTGGCTCTGTAAGATCACTGGGAAGCCAAAGCTTTCACACAGAGATCATGTGCACATTTTGCTCACACTATATGAAACTAATAATCAAGAGATCTGGCTGAAAATATGTTTAGCATTGATGACCACAGAAGTCTGCCTTACAGCTTATGTGGTTGGGCTGAGAGCTATTGCATACAAAGAATGTTCAGCCTCAACTAGCTTTCCCAACACCCTGACAGTGAATTACCACACATCTGCAGCAAAAAATAAAATTGTTCAATCCAAAAGAATAAGCTTAACCCTTGCTGTCTAAGCTAAGTCTGATTCATTGCACTACCACGGACTGAAAAAGACCACTTCACTACTGGCCTTCACTATTTTAAATCTCACTAAACTAGTAGCATTTATTTTTTTCCTGTGGGTTCAAATTAATTGTTCAGGATATAGATCTGCACTCCATTCTTTGAGACACTTCATTTTTAGAATGGGTTTCTGGTGTAGGAAAAAAAAAAACAACTCAATAACAGCTTATTTGGTACTAGAATCTCCAATTAAGATACTTCATCTGTGTGTGTAGCCCCACACGGTGGTAAACCAAGAGAAGGCCACAGGTATTCCTCTTGTGGAGCAGACTCTTAGTTGCCCACATTATTAGTTTCTAGTGTGCATAATGAAGCAGCCCATGTGATTTCCAAATGTGCAGCTAATTTATACACACTTACCATATTCTCTTCAAGGCTCCGCTCTCTGCTCCTTCCCTTCCTGTCTGACAATATGCCGCCATGCTATAAAAGCCCTGATGCCCATTTTCAACGATTAGCTGTACATCAGCATTACCACCACAAATCCACAAGTTTCACATCAAGCATTAAATGGGATGAATATTGATCTGCTAAAGAGGATTTATTTATTTCTAGCTCTATCCAAAGATCAACTGCTAGCAGCTTTTGGGGGATCTGTGAAGCTCTCACAGCACAAAGCTCCTGCATACATGACACTGGACTTGACATTTCAGTTCTGGAAGAAAACCAAACAGTAAATTCAGTGCAATAATCCTAGATAAATGAGATGATCACTGGAAAAGCTGAGATAGTTAAGTGGTCTATCAGAGAAGTCCAACGGATGGTATTGAACAGTTGCTACCTAGAAACTTTACTCATGTCAATATGGTCCAAAGCACCATCATATCAGATGCCAATATAATCACAATAAAACTGTCTCTACCTCCTGCTTGGCTTTGATTTCTTTCTCTGTGTTTTTCAAAGTGACTGTAAATAATGCAAAATGTGACAAAGCTTTAGCCTGGCAATTGTTTTGAATATGGATAAGTGGCATTGTAATGTGGCGGAACATATATGAGATGCATTAAATTGAGTTATGCTCTCTATCAAGGCCAGGAGACTCCCTATTCCTACGCTGAAGCACAGCTCGAGAGAGCGCATCTGTGTGAGTTGAAGCTGATCATTTTTATAAGGCAAGAAAGGTCAAATGTGGCCATAAAAATGTAAAGACTTGCTGAGTTACCTCTTCCCCCAACAATTTAAAAATGCCTACCCTTCTCTGTACCATTCCAGTCCTGCATTCAGTTGAAACTCATGACTGGATGTGGGCTGAACCAGATAAATGCACAGACTTTGCCTAAGTTTATCAGGGCTGAGTGAAGTGTGCTTGAACTATTTAATACAATCCAATTTTACTTCTACACAAATAGGCGCTGAAATGTGATTTTCTACAAATTTTGTTATCAGAAAGTAGGGAAATTCACGTGGATCCAGATTCTTTAAAACTATTGGCTTAAATACTAGTATCCAAATGTAAAAACCAAGTAAATTAGAGCCAATGTCTTTATTGTGTCTATAAATATAAAAATGTTCATTAATCATTGTAAGACAATTCATCAAATGATTTCATTTGCAATTCTAGCAAGTTCAGTGCAATACATATGAAAATAATTTCTGAAGATGACGCAGTCCCACTAGTCATGTATGTGTCCTTCTTACATTTATTCACACCAAACATATGCATAAGCATTATCTTATCAGAGTAGGAGGTCTGTGCAAGCCCTTTGGCCTTTGGGTAGTTTGCAGATGAGCTTTCTGAAGAGTAGAAGGTGGCTCCTTGTCAATGACAGAAAAGGCTCCTGCTTCCAACCCCTGCCCCATATCTGCACCATAACATTTAAGCCCAATAGAGTTGTGCACACCAGACAAATTGGCTGGAAAATGGTTTACTTCCTTTTGATTTTTGGAGATTCCATTTTAGAGGAAGAGAATGGGTGGAAATTTAAGCCACTTCCTCACCCAAGAGGAAATAACTCTTGGATTTCTTGCCAAGTTCAATCCTATAATAATGTTTTGCTAACTGACTGTCTAGAGGGCATTTTAATTACTAAGCCTGTAGTGTCAAAGCATTTAAAGAATCGAAGAAATGAAATGAAAACAGTGGGGGGTTGGACTGGAAGTTTTGTTATTTGAAGGTTCTAAAAACAGTATCTCAATCTGTAATTACACTTTTGGAAAAAAAAACCTCTCTGTATTAATTATGTTTCTGGAAACTGAAATATTATACATTGTTGTGGGTACTTGGAGACTTTTGGTAGCAGATGTCCTCAGAAGAGGCACCACTTACCTTAATTAGAGTTTGTTCACAGACCTGAGGGTCTAGATTGCCAAGGCTCAGTGATGTTTATCAGTCTAAACAGGGTCACTTGGAGAAAGCCAACTGGATTAAGCATCGTGTGTGTATTCACTTTACTCTCTGATGGTACAGTTCATTTTAAAACATTACTGTCACCCTGATAATGGGGATCCCATACTGACTCTTAAAACAGATATTAAAACACATTTGGACCACATGGGAGCAATTGCTTAGGTTGGTTCTTGAGATCTTTTAATTAGTCATTTTGAAGATCTTTTAGAAACAGACAGGACATTGCTTTTAGGTTCATTGTTTTTCTTTTGGTTTTCATGAAGGAAGGCAAAGCATGATAACAATGATCTGATGGTCCTGTGGGTGATGAGTGTGTTCTTTCCCAGAGACGAATTTTCTACATTTTTGAATGATATTCTTTGGGGGAAGGCAAATAATACTTCTTCTTAGTGGGAGGCTGAGAGTGAATTATTACACAAGATTGCACACCTGTATTTATGCCTTTCTCAAGTCATTGTCTTGGAAACCAGAAAAGTCTTGAGATTGTCAGTGCATTAATGCCACCACAGAATACAGATGTCTTATTTAGCACAACCCATTATTAATCACTTTCAAAGTCAGTGTGCTGAAGACAGCTTCCTTTCTCAGATCTTTATGACTATCATCTTCAATGTCTCTTCTTTCTTCTAAATATTTCCTCACTCTGATAGGTGTCTTAGGGGCAGAACTCACTCTATCTTGAACACTTCTGTAGAAACCAAAAGTTTAACAATATTAATAATCTCTCTTTCAACTATCAATCTCTCTATCTCTGTTATGCCAAGAAGACATGGGTAGTGTATAATGGATGTCCAGTAAATGGCCTTAATACCAATGCAGATGAAAACTTTCTAAAGCAATTGAATATACCTGTGATCATTGCTAATCCATTAGTTAAGACCCAACCACTCAAAAATTTAGAAAATATTTTCATGGATGATTCAAACACAAAAGTCTCAATAAAGATATATACGTAATTATTTATAGATATGTATGCCCATATGTTAGATTCTAAAATAATTTTACAAGCTTCTCAGTAGATGTGGTTGTAGTATAATTGGGACAGTCTTACTGAAACTAAACATGCAAAATATTTGACTCAGTTTTCATGTACATAATGCTGTTAACTAACACTTAGTAATCTGCCACACTGACACTGGCTGCAGTGCACATGATGGGAGTAAGATGGCATCTCAAAGGAAGCAAAGTGTAGCCTCCTCCTTTAAAAAGGCAACGTGATCAGATATGTCTTTTCATTTCTGTGGGGCACGTAAGTCAGTATCAACTCTCTGTTGGTCACAGGTAAAGCAAGGCCATTTGAGTTATGTACTGTTTTACCTTTGTTTTTATTTTTAATGCCAGCTTAGGACTTAGGTTCTCAGCTTATGGGTTGTGACCCCCTTGAAGAACTCTATCTCCAAAAATATTTACATTAGATTCATAACAGTAACAAAATTGCAGTTATGAAGTAGCAACAAAAATAAATTTATGGTTGTGGGGGGGGTCACCACAACATGAGGAACTGTAATAAAGTTTCACAGCATTAGGAAGGTTGAGAGCCACTAGCTTAGGGCAAAAATGCCTGAAAGGTACTAAGGGGAAGGCTAGGGCGTCACTGCACTGAGAACAGGGTGAGGGATTAGAGTTGAATTACTTAGTTAATCAAATGTCTCAATGCAAAAACTCAGAGGTTGGAACACTGTCTTGTGTTTCAGAGACAGATCTGCTTAGATCCTTAAGCTACCAGGCTGTCAGCGTCTTCCTACCAAGAATAAGTGGGTTTGCTCACATCAGTGCTCTTTCTCACGTTTCAGTTGGTCTCACCAGAGAAAAAGGCTCAATGTTATAGCTCTGATTTGGAGAATACCAATGCCTTGATTGAGACAACAGGTTTTGATTTCTCCCCATCCATTGTTCGGAGTACTTTTCCTCCTTTTTAGATTAGAACAAAGGACTTGTTCTTAGCCTGCACTGCGTGTGCTAGTAACATTTATGGGAAAATATAACAGGAAGGGCTTTCTTTTCCAGTTACACATTATACCACCACCTCACAGAAGTGCCAGCAGCATAAAGCGTCTCGAACAGTAGCTGATTTGTATGCAACAATGACCATAAGGGTAACTCTCCAGCAAACCCGAATCTCATATATAATGCATAGCAGTTAATAAATCATAGTAAAATCAGATGGCTTAGAGCCAACAATACCTAACTAGTAATGGAAAGGGGTGGAAAGATTTATGGAGAGACAGAGTCTGTCTGGATTTTGCTTTAAAGATGCTTGCCAACTACAGAGGAGTATCTCAGTTTCTAACTCTCGACTTGAGTGTTCTGTTGATTCACTCCATCTTTTCCTCCTGAGGGTACTTTGCAGAAAGCTGTTCCCCCTTTTATTCTACCACCAGGTGGGGTGTTCTCTACTTAGCATTTAAGATTTTATATTTCAGACCAAACCATCATATGGGGAGAAGATGTTCTATTGGGATCTCTGGTTCTTTAAATCTTCAGTTTTTAGAATGCTGCTTTTCTCAATCAAAAACACGCAGATAATTATTCCTTGAAACTTCTGGTCAAAAAGCTAATTTATGCTTCAGATGGCATCTCACACATCTTGACCGAGAAACAGAATAATGTTTTTGCTTTATAGATCAGAGAAAACTGTTCCTACATGTGTTTATTGTATATCGTCACCATTGTTTCACTTGCTGCGCCAGCCATCTGAATCGTAAAAATGCAGAATTTGCAAATTTGTCACATGTCAAGGGAAAGAATATTGAAGACAGCATGTGCCACACAGATCTTAGAGAAACGTTCACTCTCAATCTGGTTCTGGTTATTAGTGGGTCTTGGCCAATTTCCGGTGTTGACATGGGCTGTTGAGATGAGTGGCAAACATGTCACCTCAGAGTTAGAAATATCCAAACCTAATGAATTAATGATGCTCTGCAAGTTCTTAACATTAAAGGTGAGGAAAATGTATTGCTTGAGTGGGGAATGGACAGTTAAAATTTTGTTAGTGCTTCCACTAATTTGTTTAACTGTCTGTCTTTTGTAGACTCCAAGTTCTGTTTTAGACTAATACACTACATTTTATGTTTACAGCTTCATTTTAATGAAGCATAGTACAGAGCCCATCTTCTTGAATGTTATGGTACCAGTGCACATACCGTCACTAAAATAATGTGGATTATGATGTTTCTTAATGATGTGGAGTTAAAGAATGAAAACTGAAGCTTAAAAGAATTTATTTTTTCTTTCTTTTCTTCCATAGTGCTTCGGGATGGATGCCTTCCATTATGATAGCCACAAGATGGCGGTAATTCCTCATTAAACGGAGAGTCGCCTCTGCCCTGGATAGTAGAGTGGTGACTGACTCCTGGGTAGAAGAGATATAGGAAAATAAAGAGAACCTCCATGGGTTATAGGTGAGAACAGAGGGGTTCATGGTTAGAAACGATAGGAGTGGCCTCAATTAGCGGACAATCAATTATATCTTAAGGTTTTTGGATGGGAGACATTTCAGACAAAATACTCAGAAGAATTCTCTAGAAGCAATATTGTAAAAGGACTCCTCTGCAATGATTCGGGAATGTGACTAGTCTCATCTCTGTGTGTAGTAATTAATTTCCTGACAACTGTGAAGACTTAGGCTTGTTTTGGCAGATTCCAGCTCTGGTTCTTCTGCGATGTGCTTCTTTAATGATAGACACGGTGATGGCTGGCAATAGAAATAAATGGCTCACAGTAATAGGATTTCATGTCCCTGAAAGAAGATATTAATTCAGAACAAAATAACTGAAGACAAAAATACATCATTCAGTGTGCAAACAGCTTTGTCCTAGAACACTCTGTGCGAGAAAACACAGAACAGCCCATCTTCTAAGGTAGTCATGATATGCACAAAGCAATTCTGAAAACAACAGTACATCTTTTTTTCCTGTTTATTCTCTGCAAATGGCATCTATTAGTAAAGTGATCTTTATTTCTGTAAATGTTACCTGACATAAATATTATGTTTAAAATTCAGAGAATCAGAGATTAAGCTCCAGAAGAATGTAGAGATTCATCATCAGTAATATATTTTTAAACCTCCGTGACTCAGCTGGAGTACACTTGCACAGAGGAGATGGAGCTGGGAGAAACAGAGGCAGAAAGCTTATCTGCCACAGCAATTTGAAAGATGCAACATGGGGAAGGTCTGTAAAATTCCACAGAAGATCAATTCCAATGAGTTGTATTACATCTTAATATAAGTTTTATGATATTTCATGGAAAGGAATTGAACTTATTTTTATTTATAGTAATAAAGTCTATTTAGAGTCCACTTGGTCTAGGTAATCACTTCCTTCCTACTGAATTTTATAATTCTAATCCTAGAAATTCACGATCATAACTCATTGTCTTCATGTGTACATAGAAAAGACAAAAGGCCAAGAGATGTCTACTGGCATATCCACCTTGAAATGTTATTACTGGGCCTGGGGATGTCTCAGTGACTAAGAGCACATACTGCTCTCACACAGGACATGAGTTTGGTTTCTAGCACTCACGATCAGATGGCTCACAATCATCTGTAACCTAGTTACAGGAGGATCTTACACCTCTTGCTTCTGTGAGCATCAGCCCTTATGTTTACAAGTCCCTGCACAGAGACACATACACGCACACAGATAAAATGTTATTTTCAATACAATTCACTGAATACTGTAGTTTATATTTGGGATTTCATAAGGAGTATATTTTAATTGTTCTCACCCCAAAACAACCAAAAAATAAAAAAGAATTTTACTATGGTAACTTTGGGAGACTACAAATATGTTAATCACTTGATTGAGTATTAATTTACAGTGAAGATATCTATCAAAACACACTATACTTTCTATATAGATATACATATACATACACACATATACACATGTGCATATATATATATATATATATATATATATATAATTATACCTTCAGGAGTCCAGAAATATGTTATTACTGAAAATATGTGATTCATTAGAGAACTAACAGGTGTTTCAAACACTAATTCATAGGATTTTGATTCAATTTGTTTATATTACACATTCTTCTAGCATAAATCTAGTGACTGAAAAACTTACATTATTTCCATTCTTTCAATCTGTGACCTATATAAAGTGACCATTTATGAAAGGAATTTGATGAATTTAATTGAAATCCTCACTTTTAAACATGTAGGCAGAAGCTAAATATAACTCCTGAAATTCATGATACTTACTGTGTGCTACCTGCTGTCTTCATTTTTATTTAAGTTATTGGAGCATAGCTGCTTTTATGTTGAGCCATGGAAAAGGCGAATATATACCTAACCTAGCATAAGGACTGGAGAATTTTGATCACATTTTTTTTCCATGCAAACCACGTCTAAAAAGAGAGATCCCTTACTGAGAAGGGAAGAAAAAAGGAGGGTGGCTAAGTGGACCTATGATTCATTCCTTCATGGTCTGTTTATAATCGTTGGATTATTGATGATATGCTGTTTTAGAATATTACTTTGAAAAATATAGAAAGATTAGAAGATTGAATACCCCCGAGAAATGCACACATCTGAAACCATGAAACCTTCAAGGAGAAAAAGAGAACTTATGAGCTAGATTTCATTTTCAAAAAACAAAACAAAACAAAAACGAAAAAAAAGTTCTCATTATAATGATCAAGGTCTTTTAAAATGTAGTTAAATTTTGATACAGAACATGACTGGTACTTCCTAATAAACTCAGGTGTTATAAAAATATTAAAGTATTATTTACCATGGCAGAAGGAGGTCCCTACACAGTCAGTCCATGCATTGAGTAATAACGGCAAAATGCAATCCTCTTTAGCAACCATTATTCAAATACAGTAGGCAGCACTAAATAGAATGTTCCTTACATAACTAAAAGAGCAGACACTTTTGGAATGCAAGCATTCTTTTCATAATGATATGGAGGGAATATGTTGACTTACAGTTTTCATGTGTTTATTTCAGTTTGGCAGATTTGCGTCACACATGAGGAACTGGAGTTGCCGTGGAAAATATGGAGATTTAGTTTGTCTTGCTGGGCAAACCAGCAGAATTTAGTTGTTGGAAATGACTGCATTTTCCATCAGTTTTTCTCACCATACCCACAAATCTGTTACATAGTATAATGGTGATAATTATTTGATTGAAAGAGGATGTGGATGTCTCAGTCCAACCCTTAAGCATTTATGCCACAATAATGAGCTGAATGCTTCTGTTATAGTATTAATTTGACTACAATTATCTGTATGATTGTATTGCTGTTTCACTTACCCATAAGAACTAGGTACAGGGGAGTGTAATGTGGAAGTTAGTCCTACATTCATCTGACGTTCTGGAGCTCAGGGATCCTAGATGAGCTGCAACCTAGAAACAGAATCTTATAAAGACATGCTATGGAAATACACATGAGAGAACATTCTTAATTCAAACCAGTTGCAAAGATGAAGGTCCCTCTCCATTCATTTGTACATTGTAGTTAACCTTTTAAAATGAAAATGGGCGGGCCGGGCGGTGGTGGCGCACGCCTTTAATCCCAGCACTCGGGAGGCAGAGGCAGGCGGATCTCTGTGAGTTCGAGGCCAGCCTGGTCTCCCAAGCGAGTTCCAGGAAAGGCGCAAAGCTACACAGAGAAACCCTGTCTCGAAAAAAAAAAAAAAATGAAAATGGGCAAAATAAAAATCTCTTATTTTAGTGACACAATTTTAAGCAAAATACAAGGGCAGTTATAACCCAGCCATTATGATAGGCCTCAACTCCCTTGACGTGCAAGGCTGCGGATGATCTAATGGGACTAGTGAAACCACAATCTCCATTCTGAATTCAAAGACTATAGCGAGGAGAGCTTACTTGTGCAATATATTGTGAGCTTCACAAATGTCTCATGCATTCCTGTTTGGAACTTGTTATCACTTGGTACCATGTGCACTGGCAGTGTACTTGAGACCTCCCGAAATAACACAGAGATCCACTTGGTATCCGTATTGGCATCTTGGAATCAGTGAACATAATACAAAAGACTTGGTGAAACTGCCATTAGAATGGTCATCGTAACTGAGGAAAAACATGATTGATGAGTGACATTGGCTAACAGCAGGTATAATATGTAATCTTTCGTGGTATAAACCATTTTTAAGAGCACAAAAATCCTAGGTACCAGCATCTTGAATTCATGCCAGTTGATGATGTAGGCGATGAATAGATTCTGAAGTGAATCCTTTTCAGAGTAGATTCTCTGTAATGAATGGTTTTTGGTTCTCAAAAGAAAAGTAAACTGCTTAGGCTGCGAAGCACACCAAAACCGGAACAACTACCAAAGGGGCTCAGTGAAAGCAAATATCTCATATTAGGAAAGTTCTTCTAAAATTATATGGCATATTTTTGGAGTTACTGTATGAAAAATGTTTTACGACCTGTGAAAAAATGTCAAATTATCTGATACTTTAATAGTGATACCTTAATACCTAAATCTTCTTATATGGAGTTAAATGTCCGTGAAAATACACGCAGGCTCGAAAATTGAATTAAACTGTCAGTTCTGGTTCTGCACACCAAAGCATACTTTGAGATGAATTCAAGTCCTTCTTTACATCATGTGTTCTGTGAGATTCTCCTCCAGAGGAAAGGATGAAAGCAAAGCAGGGAAGGCAGTGAGTCAGGCAAGGTTTTTACACTATGACTCACCTGCGCTTCACTTCTTGCAGAGGCACAGGAGAGCCACAACCCCCCGGAGTCTTCTCCCTTTCTCGCTCTGCCACTCTCTTACTCTCTCACTTCTGGACACACACACACACACACACACACACACACACACACACACACATGAACTGGAAGAGGATTACAGAAATTGCATACCAATCTGTATATTTTTTGGGTCTTGTATAACAAGTAATTTTGAAGTTACTGAATAAACTAAGTGAACTAAACTCCCTGTTTTAGAGAAGACTAAAGAATTTAGTTACAGCTAGTTAATCCAATGCTTTAAGGAACGTCCATTTTTTACTTTCTTATTCTATTTCGCCTTGCTATTCTCATTTTTTGTTAAAATTAAAAGGCTTTGAGTGTAATAGTATGAGCATATAAATACTCCACTGTTCATTGGGGATGTGTTATATTCAAGAATAATCTCAGCTCTGTTTCCCATTTATTCACTCAATACATGTTTGGGAAGCATAACTCTACATTCTTGGGCAGCTTGGAATCTGTGAACAGAACACAGAAGTGGCCATTAGAATGGTCATTCTAATTGAGGAAAAACATGATTGGTAAGTGACATTGGATAATAGTAGGTCTAATGAGTAACCCTGCATGTTTATAATCCATTTTTGAGAGTACAAATATCCCAGGTTCCATCACCTTGAATTCATTGCCACTTGATGACCTATGCAGCGAGCAAAGAAAAGCAAACAGAGCAGAATAAAGGGCACCCAGCATATTGTCGTGAGAGTATAGCACGAAGTATTAAAGAAGATACCAGGTTAGACTTTATTAGTTCAGGAGCTCTGTGAAAGAATTAACACAGTTTTAGAAATAACAATTAAAACTTAATAACTACCATGGAGGTGAAGTCTTAGGCATTGCTAGAGACCTTGTGCCGTCAAAGGTCAGGGATAGTTTCTCTAAGTAACTGACATTTAATTTGAGACTTGAAGGATTCAACCTGTAATGACCTTGAGTTTTATTGTTCAGCACTGTGGTCTCCCACCCCTACTATGAGATGCTCTGGAGCCTTAAGTAATGGCTGCTGACAGGGTCACCTGACTGCTTGCTGCTTTGGGGAAATCAGCATTACAGTTTAGTTCTACAGCACAAAAGGGAAAACAAATGAAATCCCAAAGCTTTCAGTGCAGTTCCCCAAAGGCCATTTAATATAGTCTGGACAACTGGGAGGCTTGGATTTGTGCTGGATTATTGCCAGGCAGATGTGGGAGAAGTTCTCTGCCTGCCAGATAAAGGCTACTTTATCCGTGTTCTCACTGAGCTGACATCAGGGGACGGGGGATTTGTCCGCACTATAGAGGGGTCCCAAGGGGAAAGTCCAGACAAAAAGAAGCTGGAGAACTAACGGAATCATTCTTGCATAGTCTGGTAGAGACTAAGAGAGAGATCATCAGCCCAGCTCAGCTGTAGTCAGCCTCTTTCTGAAATGGCCTCTCCTTAGCCCAAGACGCTAGAGAACAGAGATGGAAACCAATTCTACACCAGGATGCAGTGCTCTTTGGAGATGGTGGACAGGATGGGGAGGTAGGAGTGATGTATTTACAGGGTTATATCTATGCATAATATAAGTGTAAATAAAGTCTTTGGAAATGAGTTAATAAATTAGCAGAAAGAGACACGGGTCTTTCTATATACATGAGGGGACTGTCCAGAAGTACAAGGAACAGACCCAGGAATCACTTCAAGTTTTAGAGGACTCTATACAGAATCTGGTTCTCAGGAGAAAGATCTTCAAAGGAAACATTAATTGAGAGGAGGGAGAACACAAGTTAGGGTCTCTAAAGATGAAGAATATTCCAATTTTAAAATTAATTTATTTTGTATGTGTTCAGTATGAACATATGTACATGTTCCAGGATGTATATGTTCATGTGCATTTTTTTGTGTGCAAATGCACACATATATATAGTAGCAAGTGACAGAACATTGGCCAATAGTCTATCACTTGCTACCTTATATTATGAGACCTGGTCTCTCCCTGGACCCAGAGCCCACCAGGTCAACGCTCTGGCCAGCAAGCTCCAGCGATCCTTCAGTCTTTCCTCCCAGTGCTAGGACTGTAGGCATGTGCCTCCATGCTTTACTGTTTTGGGGGTTCTGGGTATTCAAACTATGGTTCACATGATTTCACTTGTGAGGAATGCACTTTATCAACCACGCAGTCTCCCTTCCACAAGGGAAGTCTTTCACCCTCCTTCTTCAGTAACCTGTTAAATGTTTTTCTTCTATAAATCTTCCCCCTGCCTTTCTCTCTTCTCTTTCTTTCTTTTCCCTGCTTCTCAAAAGAGAGTTAATGAATAGCTGGCAAGATATCCCACAAGTAGAGTGAGTTAAATGGGAGAGACACCAAGTTGGAATAGCAGTGGCAGCTGTCGTCTGTATTCCAGCAGAAGATATTGGTGCATGGAAACCATAGTCTGATGGCAGGCTCCTGGCCACATCACTGTTTCTCATCAGCTTTGGGTACCTGCTTTCCAATTCAATCTATATACTATATATCCTCTCTCTTGACTTTTCAAATGACCACTGTGACTTCTGGTTTGACTGGTGGGTCCAACATTCACCATTGCCCTAACTTTTGATTTGTTACTCCATGTCTCTCTATCTCTATTTTCTCATTGAATATCTAATATCTAAGTAAAAGAGTTGTGGGATTAAGTAAACTAATGTCTTTGTGGGTCCTAAATCTTCAAAAATATTAATGACTGTCATTGCAACTATCAGTATTTTATATTTACTTATTAATTCCAAGCATTCATTTCATTGTATATTAAGTACATGTTATGTTATAGTGATATTGAACATACAAGGTGGTTTTGAATACACAGAAGATGCATTCTTCAACTTCAAAATCCACTAATAGAACAAAGTGGATGTTACCTTCCCAAAGAATATCAAAATTGGAGTGGTAACCAAGTCTCACAAGAGAGGTCAGAGCAGAGTTATAGAGATGGTTAACAGAGCAAAGTGTTCCTAAGGAAAGATACGTGAGCAGCCTGATGTAGATTTGCTTAATTGATTCACTTTAATGCTTAATAGTATCACATAATTCTTATCTTTTTCTTTCTCCCTTTCTATAGATACATTGGAATGCAAGAATTTCAGTATAATTATGTTGGAATATGATTGATTCCTAGTATTTGCTAAGTTTAATAAGAATTCATTTTACCTTGTTTATAGTTAAATAATTATACATCAATTCATTGAGTCATTTAAAAATATTTATTCACTCTTAACTATGTATTAAGATTTTCACAAAACAGTCCCAATAAATCAATCTTGTGTTAACAGAACCTACTCTAAATCTATGGGATCATAGACAATTAAACAAATAATAACACAGAAATCTGTACATAATTGGTAAGATGATAGAGTGTCAACTACTTACATCTTTCTATAGACTAGAATAAATGTTACATTTTGGCTTTCTTGAATTACTAATTCTATTGGCATAAACTTCCAACTTTTAACTTAGGTCTCAACCAAAGTAGTTATTGTCAAATCTCAGGAATAATAATCCCTAAATTCTTTGTATATAATATTGCTTTTCCTTAACTGTGGAAATATTGAGTCATCTTTTATGTTCTGTTTTGTGTCTTGACACCCATTTACATAAAGCATGTAACTTTGAAATCACTCATTCACAACCCACTTTAAGCGTGTCTTCTTCAGAATGCCCCCTTCTTACCCAAAGTTTGCAATTCCATGTGCTCACCTTGAGTGAATGTCACTTATGTGATCCACTGGTGTATTGTGGCCAATGCATGCCATTATTTTTTTCACTTACAAATACAATGCTAAATTTCTTCCTCAGATTTTGAATGTCTGTTGTTTTTGGGTAAAGTGTTGAATGTGAGACTGTAGTAGAGTAGTTACTCAATGAAAACACTCTCAAGTTCTAGGAGCCAGATCCCTTGGCCCTTGATACCACTGATACTTACTTAGATCTGTAGTGCAAGTTTGGGTGCTATGTATTTTTTTCTTTTATAATTTTTCTGATGCATGAGCAGAATCATAACCCGTGTAGTGCTTCTTAGGTAGAATGCACTTAATAAAAATATGTCAAATAAATTCAGTAATATAATCACTAAAGATATACACTACATATTTTATCTTGTCAGCTTGTACACCTCAAATCAATTAAGGAAATAAACACCAATAATGTTTGTTTATTAAGTTCATAATGAATTGGAATAAGCAAATTCATAAATATTCAGGAGTAAAAAGTTATTTTTTCCCTAAACATGATTTTTTTTTTTTTTACAATTTACCCTTTATCTTTTTTTAGGAAATAGTCACAGAATTCTCAGGCAAAGAAAATAAGACTCTCAATATTTCCCTTTTCTGACCTCCATGTCTAGTGAGTCACCAAGTCCAGTTGTCTTACTTTGTGTCTCCTGAATCTCTTTTCTCTTATTTCTCTATCCACTAACATTTCTACTACATCACATTTATTCACTATAGGTACTGATATGTGCAGCCACTATAGCCTGAGGGAAGTGATGAACTCTTGGGGGAGAATATTGAATTTACAGCCCACTGCCCTGGGTTCAATGCCAGGCCTTACTTAATGAATGTGATTCTGTAAGAAAATCTCTTTTGCTTTGTTCAATTTCTTTTTGGTATATTGAGTCTCTCTCTCTCTCTCTCTCTCTCTCTCTCTCTGTTTGTGTGTGTGTGTGTGTGTGTGTGTGTGTGTGTGTGTGTGTAAATGCCAATGGTTGACACTGGGCGTCTTCCTCAATCACTCTCTGATTAGTATTTTGAGTCAGGGTCTCTCACTGAACCTGAAGCATTCTATTTTGGCTAGACTGGCTGGACAGTAGTCCCAAGGAACCTCTGGGTCTCCATCTCTCTAGGACTGCCATTACAGAAGTGTGTCACTGTGCTGACTTTTTATGGGGTACTAAGTATTGAACTTGGGTTCCCATGTTTGTTGGTGCAAGTAGTTTAACAACTGAACCATATCCCTAGCCTCTACTTTCAAGTTTTTCTCATTTTTAACTAGTTCTTTGAAAATTTCATGCAATGTGTTTTGATCATATCCCTACCTGCTCTACTCTTCCCAGATCCATCCTTCCTTCCAAATCCACTTAACTGTGTCTTATTATTATATTTTTATTGATGGATAATAATTGTACAAATTCATGGGGTACAATGTGATACTATGATGTACATATACCTTGCTTGATCCTCTAAGACTTAATTTTCTTGCTTCTCAAAAATAAGGAATATAGTGATTTATTCTAATATAGTATAATTATCCCATTAAACAAGTAAATTATCAAATAATTACTAATTATAACACTTATGAAATAATAATTGAAATCATACTCTCATACAGAAAACTGTTAAAATATTTCATTTTCCTTTCCCTTTAATAGCCTTTGGTTTTTCTGTGTTCTATCAAATGCAGAAATTCCTTAAAAATTAAAATCTGTTTGTATTGTTCCCCTGCTGACCTCCCATCTCTCAAACATAGTCCACCTCAAGCCCCTTCATCTGTTGCTCAACTCTTTACAGGTCTGTATGATAATGGGAGAAATCCACAGGGTCCATTTTAAGGTCAAAGGAATTTATTTGGGAAAGAAAACTCACAAGACTGAGTAGAGAAATTTGTTGCAGGATCCTGGAAAGATGAGGCACGGTCTTATGCTGCTCTTCCACCTGAGATCTACCTGGCTTGTCCCAGCATCCAAAACCAAAAGGGAACAAAGAGAGAGAGCATATGTGCCTCCCAGGTCTTAAGGATCTCTAGCGGCCAAGCCCCAGGGGCATATACTTCAAGGCCATAGGCAGGTGTAACAGTTACCTGTTACCTCACTAGGGGTGGTACTTCAAGGTCATAGCTAGAACAGCTACTCACTACAGTATCCGGTGACTTTCTAGAGGCTCCAACAAACCATGGACACTTGTAGTCCTTGGGGTGCATTACACAACATTCACATGGTTTCTAAGCATTTCTGCTTTTCACTATTTTCATCCTCTTCACTGATAAAATGCCTGCTAGCTTCTGGCCATTATTCTCCACAAATTAGATGTGTCTCACTATCTTTTCAGATTCTCTCCCTCATTCTTTCCTGAAACACATTCTTTCAGTTTCCACTAAGTATGGTATAAAGAGCTTAAGAGGCTGCACAGTCAACACAAATTCTTGGTGAAATTAAGGATGATAATTTTATAGATAAGTAGCCTGATACATGGTGAGGATGAGACCTCTGACCAACTCACGATGAGCTAGGACCAGGCTTATGCTGAGATCATGTCTCCTTAAGTCAGAACTATTTCCATTCAGCAAATAGATTTTACAACACAGTTAATCAAAAGAGCAAAATTACGTGTTTTTTTTTTTTTTTCTTCTGAGTCCTGGTATCTTTTAGTGGCAAAACCTTTGGCATAATAGTTTATATTTCATATGTTAACAGGTATGTAATATCACAAATGGTAATTACTTAAAAGGTAGAAGACAAAGACAGTGGAAGGGCAAAGCATGCCTTTGAGAAAAGGTGGCATTCTGGTAGTTTATAAATGTAAGAAATATGTCATCAATGCTAGGGAGGAAATGGTGAGAGCTTAGTACTACGTACAAATAATCTATTAAATTTAAGTATAATCATAATTTTAATGTGTAATTGTAAATTTACCAGAAATTTATTAGATATGTGGTATGTGCCATATGGTCTTCTTCAAACTATCAATAAGGCATGTTTCTGCCCTAAGTGAGTTAACTAGTAAACATATAACCACAATGAAATGTGGTAATGTTTAAATAGGCTCATTAACTTGCCGCTTTGAGAGCCGCAGAGATGCATTCTATTTGACCTTTGGTCAAAGATGAGTAAATTTTCATCAAGCAGAAGAAGAAATGGAATGCTCATTGAATAATTTACGAGGACTGGCTTGTACTAAGGCTCTACCATCAGAGCCACCATCACCATCATCTCCATCAACTCTGTAATAAAATTACTTATTCCATCAAAGTGTGTGTGTGTGTGTGTCTGTGTGTCTGTGTGTGTGTCTGTTTCTGTCTGTGTTAGGTTTTTTTCTCTTGTTTTGAACAAGAGGTAGTTTGAAACTATATTTTTGAAGGTAAGGTATGATTTAGAAGTTTTATCTTTTTTAACTTAAAAATTAAGCATTTTAAATCTTCTGAGAATATTAGTCTGAGTAAAAAATTGTATCTCAGATTTACAGAGAATTTATGGGATGCAAATGTCTTTATAATTCTAGTTCAACCACTGATGATCTATAAACCTAAGCAATTTCAGTATTTATATGTTAACCTTTGAAAGTATTAACAGTTTTTCATATCCTTTCAAATTAAGATTTTTAAATCAATAAGGAAGGTTTACTTTTTAAAGGTAATTATTCATAAGATCTGGTCTTTTTATTTTACATTAACTAGTTTATTTTTACTTATAAGTGCACTCTGTCTATAATTTGTTTTGAGAATTTATTGCATAGACACTTATTGCATAGAAATCTTTGTCATGGCAGAGGTAAGTGTTGTCTGGTTTGCAAAATTATATTATTTTGTTTCATCAGAACAGATGCTACCGTTAAAGTATGTGATAAGACTCAGAGACAAGGGTAGAAAAGAAAATGCGACAAATTCACAGTAAAAAAGAAAAGTGAAGTTATAAAAAACAAAGACTTTTAAAGTGATGGCTTATATAGCCTGTGGACTACTAGTCAGCACTAAAAGTGAGCTATCACTTTAGGAAAAGGCCCAGAATGATCTGAAATGCATATTACCAAGCCAAAGAAAACATTTTCAAAACTATAGACAATATGACTCCAACTCTGTGATGTTCTAGAGAATCTAGAGCTTTGGATATTAATTGCCAGTGGTCTGAAGAATGGAATGGACTTTGTGAGTATAGATGATGTTTTAGAGCAAAAATGCTAGATCGCATGATTCTGTAATGATGGACTCATATGACTACCCATGTGCTCCTTCATAGGCTTCACCATCGTAATCTCTACCATACCATGGACTGGCTGACATGAGCATGGCCTATAGTTAACATATAACAAGAAGAAGCTACAGGAAGAGATAGGCAGATCAGCAAAGTTCGATTCCCAGGGAGGACATTCAAACTTCAGAGCAGTTATTGATTTCTAAAACTGTGTTGGCCTGTTCAAAAGCTGTCATGAGCAAACAGAATGAGGTTAACAGGACAATGAGATGTGTTGGTGGGCTTTGGGATATACGTGAAAGAGATCAGAGATTCAAGAGATTGGGAACAACATACTTGTGAAAAATTAAATTATGTTTGAGAAATCTGGCAGAGTAGCTTATAGGTTAAAGTTACTACAGCTTGGCTTGAAAAACATAAAACTGTTATTTTTTGTAGAGTCAATTAAAATCAGTTTCATATTCTACCCAAATAATAACATCTTTGCTTTTAAAGAAATTTCAGCACAGATAAAGCCATGTTAAAGAGATATTGAAGGGGAAATACTGAAGATGCTAGGAGAGGCTCATTAATAATTTGAGGAATAGTTGGGAAGATACTGATAAAAATGCTATAAAAGAAAGATATCTTGGAGAAAAAAGATTTTTCAGCTTATGGTACAGGACAGGGTTCAACCTGTTGTGATCTATCTAACCACCCCCCCTACACACAAAAAAAGGAAGAAAAATATTTGCAGGAAAAAGAATTTGGGAAAAGGGTGAGTAAGAAAACATGAACAGATTGACTCTGATTTTGAATTATCAATAAAAATTAAGATGAAGTTCTAAACTTTACAAATGATTGATAAATTTCTATATCTTTTCCTAACAGCGTAGACTCTGTTTTTTTCTTTTTTTGTAGTTAATTATTTGAGGGATAATTTTTCCTTTTTTCTAAATTTTTTTATTCATTTTACATACCAACCACAGATCCCCCTCTCATCCCTCCTCCTGCTCCCCCCAGCCCAATTTTTAAATTCAATAGCACCCTATCTGGGAGAATATGAACAATCTTTAAAAAGATTAAAGACAGCAAAATTTCATTGTTATCGATTGTGTGTGTGTGTGTGTGTGTGTGTGTGTGTGTGTGTGTGTGTGTGAGAGAGAGAGAGAGAGAGAGAGAGAGAGAGAGAGAGAGAGAGAGAGAGAGAGAGAAAGGGAACATGACAATATAGTATAATACATAGAAATATAAGATATTTTCCAGCTTCCACATAAGAAAGAGCATGTGACTAACTAAGGAAGTGCTCTGTATCTGTTCACACATCTCTACAAGACTCCACAGGTTTTGTAGCAATTATGACTTCAACCTTCAATCTGCCAGAGTGCTTCTCCAGTTGATAAGAAGACAACAACAGTGACTTCTAACCATGTCCTCATATGGAAGAAGCTACCTGTCTCTCTGGGGTCTCTTTCACATACCCGTCAATTTCACTAGCAAATCACTTCTGAGGTACCCTGCCTACTAATGTTAGCACAATAGGAATTAGGTTTTAATGTATGAATCCTCCTTCAGGCCACTGCAAGAGCTATTACACAACTTTTAGAAAGCCTATGAAGTAGGACAAAATAGCAATTGGAGGAGAAAATGCAATAATTAGAAGATCAAATAAAACATTCACGTGTATCTGATAGGAACATTAGAAGTTAATCAAAGAGAAATTAAAAATGGAAGTTACATAAGTGGAGTGAGAAGAAAACCAAAAATTATTAATTACCAGATTGGAGTCTTACTAAGTGACTTTAAATTTTAGGATGCAGAAGCAGTTTTTTAATTTAATTTGATTTTTTTTTTACCTAGAGGTCTGTTTCTAGCTATTGAAGTTTTAAAATCTCTAGATTCCCATTACATAAGAAACTATTCAAAAGCCAAAGCCTCACCGACGGGTTACATGCAGGCCCCTAGTTCATATCTCACTGAACACAATCTAAAGTTGGAACTGTGAGTGAAGATGCCCCAGTGATTCAGCCCAGCCACTTTATTCTTCTATGGTTAGCTATTTAGACTTTCTCGGCTCAAATACTGGCATGCTGTGGAGACAAGACATGCTTTCCACTAAGCCTTGCCCACATCACAGGCTTCCAAAGCTGTGAGCCAAAAATGAAAAAAAAAAAAAAAGGTTGTAATGACCACTGCACTTCATAATGATGTTTACATAGCAAGAAATAACCAGAAAGCCATGTGAAACATCATCAGCTGAGCACTGGCATCTGGGATCATGCAGAGTGTCATAAGTTTGCTCCCCAAGCATTCTTTTCTTTCCCATTTCTTATCATTTCTTCTGAGAATTTTATAGAATGTGTCTGATCACATTCACAGGCAATACCCCAACTGCTGCAGGCTCCACCACACCCACCCACTCAACTGAATCAATAAAGAATTGAAGCACTTTGCATGAGGACTAGGAGGTAATGAGCACTTGAAAAATGCTCATGAGCCTTTGGAAATAAATATTGACAAGGGCACGTGAAACTAGACAAACAATATTAATATGATGATTATTAACCTCGGGATTAACTAATAAAAGTATTAAGAAAAGGTGGAGGTATATAAAATGGTAAATCATAAATCATCAAAACATAAAGTCATTAAACAACAGCAAAAGTTGATTTAATAAGTAATGAGAAATAGCGTTATGTAGATACATGGGTCCAGAACAAGAAGCAATAGGTAATGATAATTGAAGTCTTTGGATGCAGGAGGAAAAGTGGTTCAGATGATCGAGGAAATGGAACTGCACTCGTAAGAGTCTTCTAGTTTTCTTTCAGTTTTGCCAGGCGATGATCAGCTTCCAAAGGTGTACAGTGCACAGAAATCCTCGTCAAGCAATACAAGCATGCAAATTGTATGTGGCGAGCAGAGACCTAGTTTTCCTGTCAATAGATAGGAATCTGCAGGCCAACTTTTCCAATTCTCATACTAGGTAAGTTACTTAGCTTTGGCTTCTGTGTGGGGAAAGGAGGATGATACTATGCCCCCATAATGGTATTAAGTAACTACAACATTGCAGTTATAGGTAAGTGACCTCATTTCATTTTGTTTGTTATTGTCTGACTCACCATAATTAATTCAAATTTACAGTATTAATACTTGAAATCTACAAGGTCAAATCTGAAATGTATGTCGTTCCACAATTGGTGTTGGAATCATCCAGGGAATGTAAAAACATTACATCACACCTTAGCTTTCACTGAATGTAGCTATTAGTTCTCAATTAAAACTCACACTGAATGAGTAACTCAAACTGCTTCTCTCAAATGCAGATGTCTTCTCCACAGACACGAGAGAGGAAAATATTGCGGTACCTTCTGGAGTTGTAAAAATGAGGTCCTGAGCCTTGCGATGCATTGGCTTCTTGGGAGAACCATAGAAATGCAAACATAAAAGTGTGTTTTAATGGATGGATCTGGGCTATGTGCACTATCTAGACCTGATCCAGACCACCCATCCCAGAGGAAACCTTTCGTGGGCACTCATGACAGCTTGCGTTACAGATGTGCTAGTGAAAATGGCCTTTTCTTTTCAGTCAAGATACATTTTACAGCTGAGGAGCTGTCTGAGTCAGTAAAGTGCCTGCCATGCAAACGCGAGAATGAATTCAGATTCCCCAGCACCTTTGCATAACCTGGGTATGGTGGCATCAATCACTAACCTCAGCACTAGGGGCTCAGATGCAGGTGGGGTGGATCCCCAGTGCTTGCTAACCAATCGATATAGCCAATCAGTGGCTCTTACCCATTGAGTCATTGCACTAATATTTACATATTCATATTCATATATAAATATATACTTATGAATGCGTGTATATATGAAAAATATATGAAAGCAATAGAGCAAGACACTGGATATCAACCTCTGACTTCTTTACACACACACAAGTACCCACATACACACCTGTTTATATATATATATATCACAAAATTATAAATGTGCACTTTTTTATTACTTACTGGCTACCAATTACAGCATCTTGTCCCTATCTAAGAAGCTGTCCCTACAGAGGTACAAAACAGGAAACATAACACATTAGTCCAAGACATCCCTTGATTCAAGCCATAGCATTTTGCAAACTTTAACATGAGTAGGAATCTCATGGGATCTTGCTGACATGCAAAATGAACCTGGGATGAATTGAGAGTGTGCATAGCTAAGCAGCTCTCAGGGGCTGCCACTTCAGCTGGATCTCATACCACATTTGAGCATGACAAGGCAGTATCACCCTGCTAATGTGGTGCAGACCATGCAAATACCTAGTACCCGCAGTGCTCAGCATTAACCATTTCTCACTGCCTGTGCTGAGAGCCACACAAAGGACCCCTCATTTCAAATAGCTTGCATCGCGCCTTCTTGACTAGAAACAACAGGTAGTGAGTGAGCAGAGACTGAAAGTGCACTTTGCTCAGGGTCTGCAGCTCCTAGCTCAGCCCAGCCTGGCTTTCTTCATCCTCCATTAGCCTCATTAGTCTTGTTAGGTGAGTGCTCGTGGTTGATCTGTATCTCTGTCAAGACAATCGTTGCTGATTAACTATAATTACCAGTAATGGGGCCAGCTTTATTTTAGACTTTAATGCCCTCAGCTCATCCACGCATTGTTCTGTCAGGAAAGGTCCAATCTGCTAGTCATTGCCTTGCTTATTCTTTAAGCCAACAAGTTACTTCATGTGTGGGCTTTTAAATATTGACCACTCTACCCAAGTGTTCAGTACACATTCTAGGTTTCTCTTTTGCACCTTCCCTAACGCCATCTCCCTCCCCCGCCCTTAATTTTTCTCTTGTTCCAACTCAAAATCAGGGAATCAACAAGTTTTTTAGTTAGTTTTCTCTTGGGGGGGGGCAGGGAAACTGCTGCCATTACCTATTAATAACTTCTTAAATACCAATCCATTTACTAGCCTGTTAACCTGTAAAAATGATAGTTCATTTTTTTTATTTTAAGCATTTGCTCTTAAAACAAGCAGCGTTCATAAGACCCTAGACACACATTCTTGTCCATTACTTTTTATGAGCATTTCTAAGTAGTGAGCAGATAGTACTGCATAAAGATGCTTACATTCGTTCATTTTCTAATTTTACTTAGGAAGTTTTTTTTTATTATGGTGTGTGTGTGTGTGTGTGTGTGTGTGTGTGTGTGTGTGTGTGTGTGTATTTCAAGCATAAATGTGTTTTTCAGAAAACAATCCCAAGGAGTCAGTTCTCTCCTTCCACCATGTAGGTCCCTATAGGTTAGGCTCAGGTGGCCAGGCTTGTTGTCAAGGGTTTTTCTCACTGAGCCATCTTTCCTGCCCCTAAGGTTACTGTTAACTGAGGTTCTAGGCATGGATCTTGGCCAATGTAAATTCAGTGAGTGTTGAAAAATTCTTTTTAAAAAAGTATTTGTGAAAATGGCATGGCAACTCTTTTCATGAAGATACAATCTTTGTGATAACCATAGTAGGATCCAATAAAAAACAGATGAGTCTTGGTAGAAATCCAGGAAGATGTAGCTGTAACACATGAAAAGGTCCCCAGCATGTGGCACTGTAACAAGAATAATATTCAAGACACGTACATTATGGATGTGACTGGAAATGGTTTTCTGTGAAAGAAACACAGGGGCTGTCACTTCAATCATCTCCTAGTCTCTCTGTTGTTTTTCCATGAAAAATAAATTAGTAAAAGTTCTAGGTGTCATCAAATAAAAATGAAATAATAATTCAATTATGTAGTATATGTAGTAATGATAACACAGGGAAAACCTTGATGGTGTGCTATATAAGTTATATAACCAGATGTCTTCTAGAATATTCTATTTTGATTAAACTTCAAAACAATTGCCCTCATTTGCTTTGAATGCCCTCAAAGCTATTTATTTCTTCCAAGGTGGGACTAGGACTATATTATTTATTATCTGACACCAGAAAGCAAGTCCATCCACCAGAAACTATGGGCATGGCCCTCAAACCCACTTGGCCTGCCTGCTAATAAGTCACCCTACCTACCCTGCAATCTGGTACTACATGGAGTATGACCTAGAACTCTGGAAGATCCATTCTGCCTTCTCATCTCCTTATCAGCCATCTTACCTCCCATGCCACCACCACACCATACAGAGTCCATCCCAGAACTACAGATATTCAACTTCAGATCAGTCTACCATATTATTTACCAAGATAATCAACGATCACATAGTATTCTGTGCCCATATCATAGATAATGAGCCACAGACTGGCCTCCACCCCATCCATCTCCACCTGAGGAGGGTATAGTGTTCTGTGCCCTTCCCCATAGAGCTCTACCCACTCCCGCTGTAACTCCAGCCCCTATTACACAAGGAAACCTGCAGAACCTGGTGAGCCCTCACCCACGAGTGTCTGAAGATGAGTAATATGAATCTTCTAAGCCTACAGAAGTTTTACTCCTAGGCACTGGAATTATAACTATCCCTAGATAAGAGGGACCAATTCTGACACCCCATTCACATATCAATACAGATTGGCCCCAAGACTGAACACTGTGAACCATTTGCCTGGTCCACAACCTGACAAGTTGGGGTAGCAACAAACAAGATTCCAAACACTCAGTCAACAAAGGCAAGACCAGACTCTGCACCAAAAAACACTACCAGTGACCTAACTCCAGGCACGTAGGTCCCAGCACAAAAACAAAAACAATATGAAAAATCAAGACATATGTCTCCCCCAGAAATTAGAATCCCATTGTAATGTTCTCTAGGAAAAGCAAACTTAGATGATATAAAAGACAATTCAAAACAGCAATATTAACTGTTCAGTGAACTCAAAGATGATATGAACAAATGCCTGTGTGAGGACTGCAAAAACAAATGAGCAAACAAACAAACAAACCAATTGAATAAAATGATGACGTCAATTCAAGACAAGGAAATGGAATTTAAATGAAACAAAATTTCTGAAGAAAAGCCAAAATGTTATAAAACTTGAAATAAAAAGCACAGGAAGTGATACAAAAACATTCAGAGGAGAGTTTCACCAATAGATTGGGTCAAGTGGAAGAGGTCTTGAAGACAAGGTAGAGAAAATGAATCATTAAGTTAAAGAGAATATTAAATGTTAATTTTAAAGAGGGATGTGGGACAGAACACACAGGAAAGCTGGGGTGCTATAAAAGATCAAACTTATGGCTTTAAAGAAGAAACCCAGATCTAAGGCACAGAAAATATTTTCAACAAAATCATAGACGATAATTTCCAAATTCTGAGAGAAAGGATGGCTATTAAGTTACAAGAGGCATACTGAATACCAGACACAGGACCAGAAAAGACTCCTCATGTCAGATAATTGACTTGGAGGATCAGGACAACTTAAAGACACAGGGAAAATATCTTTGAGCTATGGGGAAGCCTTATTATTTAATGTTTTTGTTAGTATTGTTTCTAGCCTATTAGTTTGAACACTTATTTTAGAACGGTTTTAGATTCATAGCAAAGTTGAATGGAGGTTCAGAGATTTTTCATACTGCCCTGCCCAACAAAGTCATAGCTCACTCCATTGGGAGCATCCTCCCCACCTCCCCCAGTGGTGTGTTTGCTGTGTCATATTCCCCATAATATTCCTAGAGAAAGAGAGTTCTTATCTACCTGACATGTTCAGGTTATATTAATGATCATTTAAATCCATAAGAGAATCCTGAGGATAATCAGTGATTAAAAGTACATGGCATTATGAAAAAAAAGGAAGACCTGTGTGTACCAGATCAGAGATGGCCTTTTTGAGCAGGTAACATTTTGGCTGAAGAGGACCGCTAGTGACATGGTAAAAAGGAGGCAAAAAGTGTCTGAGGTAAAGAGAAAACACTAAGGACTCCCCAAAACCGGAGTCAATTTCAGTGAGGTAGGGTTGGTATGCAGTTGTGTTTTGGTTTGATTATGATAGGTCAAATATTTAAAATATTCACACACACACACACACACACACACACACACACACACACACACACACACACACCAAGAAGAGTTGATGGGGGTGATGAGGAAAAATGGAATTGAGTAGAGTTGAGTGGTTTTTGCATAGTTGAAAAATGAAGGAAACTGGTAGTTAGGGAGAGTTTGAGTGGTTTGGAAGGGGAGGGTAAAATCTTGGGTTGGGAAGGAAGTAGTGAAGGAAGCAATGTCAAGTGTCCTCAGGAAGTTCCTGAAGCATCAACAAGTATTGTGCACATTTCCGAGGCCTGTGGGGAGGGCATTCAGGAATGACTTCTGAGCTTCCATCTTGACCAGCGATGTGTGTCTGATGCGGCATTCTGACAGGAAGAGCATGACAAGAGAAGCTGCCAGGCGAGGGCATCATTGCTGGGTGGTAGCTGCTTCCCGAGATGAAAACAGAGGCTGCGCCCTGATGTTGATTCCTCCCCTCAGGAGCTATTACATGACCATCTTCACTGCCGTAGAACTTTGTGGTAGGTGTTATGGCTGATGGAAGTGTGTTTAATTTGTGGCTACAAGATCTTCCAATAAATAATAATAATTATATATTTTTGTATTTAACTTTTTTTTCTTTTTTAGAATTTGTAACATATTTATCCCCTTCCCCCAACTCTTCTCATTACCACCCTCTCAACCTTCCATCCCTTACCATCCAACATTGACAATACTTCTTTTTCTTCTTCTTCTTTTCTTTTTTTCTTCATTGAGTGCTGCTGGGTTGCTTAGCTAATCATGGGTTTAGAACCTGTCCTGCTGTGTGGCCAGCTTACCAAGCATCACAGAATTAAAGAAAATGAAAATGGACTCTTCCTCTCTCAGCAGCTAGAACTCCTTAGTTAATGGTGGGATTTCATGCCTAAATTCCCACCTCTACGCTGGGATTGTTGTCTGGTGACTCGAGGTTGTACATGTCTTGGGGATGGTTTTACAATTGCTGTGGGCTCACATGTACACATGCCCTCTTGTGTCTGGAAAACTGCCTCCAGCTCTAGCGATCTTTCTGTTCCCTCTTCTACAAAGGTTCCTGAATAAGTATATGAAATGAATGCCCTATTTAGGGCTGAGTGCTCCACATTCTCTCATTCTCTACTCATCGACCATATGTGGGGGTGTTTCCATGTTCATTACCAGCTTCTCTGATAAGGGCTGAAAGGTGCACTGATCTGCAGGTATCACAATAAGTCATTAGAGGCTATTCAAATAGCAAAATAATAGTATTGGGTTCTCTCCCTAGAGTCTATGACCTACCTAGCCATAGGTTCATACAGGGGAAAAGTATTTGGTTATGGTGGACTTGTATCCAAAGAACCAAAACCAACATTTAAATTCAGATTTCAGTGTTTAATTTCCTCATCTGGAACATAACGTGATATACATAAAATGTGGCTAATGAACTAATTTGCCTCAACTGGAATTGATGAAAAATGGAGACCTGCAATCCCCACCTTTGATTCACTCCATTACAATGCACAGGCCTGAAGTCTTCTAGTTAATTAATATGCCTATTAAAACTTGAGAATTGCTGTTTTAGATGATCTGCTTTCTAAATTCTGTGCCTTTTGATATAAGTCTCCATGTTAAGAATTATGTGAATGTGCTTTGATCCAGCACAGTAACATGCCTTAATGGGAGAGGTCAGCACATTGTTAGTATACTCAAGTCAGACCTGGAGACCATGTGGAGTTTATATATGAGGTCTGATATTATTTAGGCAGGAAAAGGAGGTATTGCATTTTCCCTCTTGTTTGATTAAATTTATTAACAATAAAAATATTTAAGTTAGTGTAATGAGCCATAATTTGGCTTTGCATTTCCACTTACCTTTTTTGAGGGTGAATCAGTTAATCAGTGGTAAATTGGAAATTATACCTATTTTCTGATCAGTAGCCTGGAGTAAACACGAGAACAGCAAATGATACTATTGCTTATAATTAGTAATTCTCAATCAATAATACTTAGATGACATTCTAAAACGTATTAGTATTTATGAGATCATAATGATGGCAACTGTATTTTCAAATGGAATTTGGCATGTGTTTTGGGACAATAAACTGAAGATACAAATTCTTGTTAAATATATTCAAACTGTGTGCCAAAATCATGTAGTTAAGAGAAAAAAAAATCTCGCTATCAAATTATTTTGTTATGTATTTTGATAGAGTAAATGAATGCTTAAAATAGAAAATTGTGGTAAATTGTTTAATATTTAATATGTTTTATTATTTATATATAATATATTTTGATAAAACCTACCCCATTCTGTGTCTTAAATCCTTCCCTGTCTTTCCACCATTTTTCCTTAACAACTTCAACTTTCATGTCCCTCTGTGTCCATACATATATTATATAAAATACTAACCTATTACTTTTAAAAATGTATATTCTCTGGAAATTCAAACAATTCAAATTTAAGAATCTTATAATTTATTGATAATTATTCTAACTAGAAAGGAATCTTTACATTCCAGAAAGAATGTGTTGGGTATTTTAGACCCTAGTCTCATCTTTCACTTAAAATTATTTAAATTTTGGTCAGAATGTAAGTAGCTATTTCAATGTTAAAATTATAACTTATAATTTTCTATTACACTAGTATTTGATGACATTTGGCTAATGTATGATTTTTAGGTCATTCACTTATTGGTTCCTTAACTGAGGAAGAAATTAATACATGTTTACAGTTTCCTAATTTGTTATTCAATTCCTTTATGGGCATATGACTTGCTTACATAAATTATAAGGTCCTAAGTCATTGAGTGTTAAAATAGAATAAGCAATAATTCATGAGATTAGTCTGGTATACTTATAAAAAACAGTTTTCCTTAGATTTGTCCTAATTTTTCTGTTGAATATTTTTATATTCCGTAGTTAAAAAATCATTTGAGTAATGCATTTTTAACTTCAAGTATCTCCTGAGCTGATTTCTATGCTGGTAGGTTTTAGGTATATTTTACTGAAGAAAAATTGCAGAGGTAATCTTACTATTTGATCTGATTCACTAAAACAGACATAAAACCAGGTGTCTATAATTCAACCTTGTATCTAAGGCTTCACAGCACATCTTTGTAAAGTTATTTCTTTTGTTTTTTTTTTTTTTTTGGCTTGATGAAACGATTGGAGACGCTTTAATCAATTTCAATGTGTTCATACATGCCTAATATGTCTCTCTTTTATTAATGTACTAATAAGTCCTATAATCCTTGGAATGGATTGCAGGCTCAGGCTGTCTTTGTTTACACCTGGGTGCTCCTTGGCAACCATAGACACAAGTCAGTAAGACTCCGCATGAATGTGATTCTGGATAGTACAGTTAATAAGGGCTTGTTATTATGTCTGTGTGTCCTAGTCTTCCTGGGTCTCTCTTAACATCACAACTACTAGGCTGAATCCAAGTCTATCAACTCAAGGAATGGTGTATGTACATAATGATGCTTTCTAGGATACTCATTTGAAATATTTGCACAAAACTATGGTATGTTGAAGACTGCCACAGAAAAACAACTGTGAGTCTACATAAGAGAAGAAAGAACAGATGTTAAGAATGGTGCAGTATGCCAGGTAGTGGTGGTGCATGCTTTTAATCTCAGCACTCGGGAGGCAGAGGCAGGAGGATCTCTGTGAATTCAAGGCTAGCCTGGTCTGCAGAGTGAGTTCCAGGACAGCTAGGGCTGTTACACAAGGAAACTTTGTCTTGAAAAAGAAAAAAAAAAGTTATATTTCAGTAGAGTTTTGTTTTGTAACTAATTTGAAAACTTTAAAGATTGGTAGAGTCATTGTAACCCAGCCCCACCTGAGCAGAAGCATTCACAGTGAACTCTTAGGAATGTAACTATCTTGTTATTTTAGAACATGCTTAAAAAGTACTAGACAAAGATGTCCATCTAATTTAATTTATAAAATGAAATTGGAATTAAAAATTATGGTCTCATATATTTTATACAGTGTTTTCAATCAATAATGAGAATATTCTAAAAATTTAGCTGTAAGAAAAATGCAGAGAAATATTCTTGTTCATATTTTTCTTGAGGATGTTTTATAATTTAGAATCAAATTTGAAATGGTCATAACATTTTCTTGCTCATAACAATTTATGTTTTAGTTTTAAAACTAGATACACATAAACATTAGGGAGATTATAAAAACAAAAACATTTGCAATTTGATAAGGAATTGAATATCAAAATTAACATTAAAATATTACCTATACCATTTTTTAAGTACTGAGTTTATGATACTATGTGATACCCATATCTGGTATATACAAATTTTATAGCTATATATGAATGAAATATGCTTGTCTGAAAAAATTAGGTGTAATATTTATAAATGAATTTGACTATTCAGTTGAAACATACCTAAAGGTATTCTGATGTCTAAGGAAACAGTTCAAGAGTCTATGAAGAATCTTTGAATGAGATATTACTAGAAAGCCACCAATGTATTTCAAAGATCCAATAACTTGATACTTGCATTTTAATGACTTTATTCTACCGATCTGAAGTTTCACTTTGTATATTTGGTTGGATGCCTCTAACATAACTAGAAAAGAAGTTTAAATTGTAGCAGGAATTTTTAAAATATCTGCAGGGGAATCTTCTGGAACATTATTCCTTTTGCCACTTCAGGGTTTTCAGTACAAATTTTGTTAGTCTCTGGCACAAACACCATTTAGTTGGTTGTAATCAATACATAAATGCTTCAGGTAGATGAGATGTATTTGGTGTAGGAAATATAGTAGAATTTGAATCTTGAAAGAAAATACATGAAGCAGACATTATTTTCATATTTTTATTTTAATATTTTGTGAAAATATGCCTCTTTACCTCATGTATTACTAAATTTGGGAAATAGCCACAGAGTATCTGAGAAATGTCATTTTTGTTTTACTGTGTCCTCTTCCTCTTTTTTTTTTTTTTTTTTTTTTTT